>VUQI01007342.1:19447-30686 GCA_015106735.1 Paratilapia polleni | reverse complement strand
TCTTGAATTCCAACACAAGCACACCTGTTTCTACCTAATAAGGTACTGATGAGGTGATCACCTGAACCAAATCTTATTTAACGAGGAAAAGTATAAAAACCATTGCTGTGGTCATCACTTGCAATAGGACCAACTGGATGGCAAAAACAGTGCTAGTGGTACATCAAAAGTAACTGGAATAAAAAAAAAAAAAAAAAAAAAAAAAAGAAAAAGCAGTGGAGTCACATGAGATAAAGAAGTCATTGAAACAGCATTCAGAATAAAGGTTTGTCTCATTTGCTTTATGAGCACAATTTGGGCAAAGTCTTATCTAGAAACAGACACACACACACAAACTGTAAATGTGTAAACAGCTTGTTTTGGATATTCCAATGAGGAAGTGCTGAACCATATAAAAGAAAATGTTGACTGCATGAAAACAGTACTGTATTTTGTGTGTGTGTGTGTGTGTGCCCTTTCCCCAGCATCTCTTTTTTTTCCACAATTGGTTCACCAAGAGTTTAATGAGAAAGACAGAAGCTCATTGCGGCCCTTTTACTTTTTTCTTCCCTCACTCTGTCTGAAAGGAGGAGGAAAAGTGTTAGAAGAGTTAGGAAATTTACTTTCAAAATGTAATCCAATTACTCCAGCAGCAGGTGAGGAAATAAAGACAGAAAAAAGCGAGGGATAAAGAGGGATGGAAGAGGATAAAGAGCAGCAGCGGCAGCGAAGAGAACAGCCTGTACCTGTTTGCAAGCCAACCAGACACAGCTTGGCTCATCCAGCCAGCATTCATCATGTCAGCATTTTTTTCATCTCTTTTCTCCATCTTTAAATCTCTTTGTTCTAAACTCTTTCGTCACCCTCAGCTCAATATAACCCCCCCCCCCCATCTTGTATCCCTGCCCTCCTCGTACGGTATCTCTCTGCAGTTAAAATGCACAGCGTGTCCGACACAAACCAGCCACCGTTTTAACTGTCACCACAGCAACCGACCAACAGAATTAAAGCAGAGATGGAGAAAGGAAGGAAGAAAGAAAAGAACGTAAGAAAGGACGTCTTTGTGCTGTGCTTTTTTTCTTCTTTTTTTTTTTGAGGTTTTAACGGTGTGATTAAGTGGTTGGAAACCAAAAGAAACAACAAAAAACAGAGCGTGGCAGCGAGAGTGAATTGGAGGATGAGGTCAGACTGCTTTACTGTCCCGTTAGGTCCAGAACAGAAAAGTCTTTTAAGTGTCTGATTGGCTCCTGGCAAACAAACACACTGAGGGGAAGTGGTAATCTAGTGACTTGCTAAAAGATTCACTTTGGAGAAATGGTTCAAATTTGTACAGCCACTTTTATTATTAGTTATATTTACAGACAGCACAGCTGTTTCTGACACATACTTATTACACTGCAGAGGATTTAGTTTCATATTTAGTTTGACAATACACAGAAACACCTGATGCAGTCTTAAAGTCCCCCTTTTCATGCCTCCACTAAATCAGTGACAATGTTTGTTTGGTTTTTTTTTAATAGTGGCTCTTCCAGTGCAACCACGTCTTATATTAGTGTCCTGGCCTGAAAATGTTCATCTTCCCATTTTGGTGGGATTCCAGAGAATAAGTCAGTCCAGAAAACACAAACCAAAAATGATTGGCTCCTTTTGGTGCAGCCCTTGTCTCACTGTCAACCAATGACTCGTGTCCGGCATATTGTCTCACATTTGAGAGAAACAGAAAAGCAGCAGTGCAAAAACATGTTTCTCAGTCACTTCACAGGCACAGCAGACTCTTCAGAGAAAAGAAGAGCCAAGCCACTCTCTCAGCTTGTTAAAGTGAAGCCCGTAGGCTGAGGTTCTTTTGGCAAATCCATTCGCTTTCTTTATGTGTGTACGTGTGTGTGTGTTGAAGTGAAGTGGCTGGCTCTGACCACACTGTGGCTTGGGTACACTAGTTATGGGTTTGACCAGGCAAACACACACACACACACACACACAGACAGGGTGGCCCTCCAATAGTTGCATTGCATGTTTCAAAAATGTAGCCATATTGTGGTTTTCTCATAGCTGTGAGCTAATCCGCTGTCTTAAATAATTATTCCAGTCCGCAGATGGAAGAAAATGTGAAATGTGCTCAGTCCTTTCAAAAAGAACACAAGCTGTGACTAGAAATTTGTTTTTCAGCATCAACTTGTCTCTTAAAAAAGAGATCAGTGTCAAATATCTCCCAGGTTGTCATACATGATATCAGGTGACCTCAGCGGTGCCTGGTGGTGTTGGCTGTACCAGATATTAGCAGCCGGAGACTTATTTTTTGATACTTTGCTGTACACCGCCTTCCCCCCTCCTCCACCACTACCAGCACCACACCAAATGTTGTTGTTGTTGTTCACATTATTGCCGGGACCTCCATGTTTCCCAGGGGGCAGAGGCACCGGCTCTTTCCGAACGAAAACGCCCTTGCCCGGCTTGGGAGCAGTGACAGGTTTGGGGAACCGCGGCGCCGGAGGTTGTGGCATGCCGCGGCCCTGGCCAAGCTGGGGAGGAGATTGTCTTTGGGGCTGCTTCCCCTGGGATGGGGTGCTGTAAGTCCCCTCCTGTCCTGATGGGGACACTGCCTCCTCCTGTCTCCTCTGGCTGTGGGGATCCACATGAGCCTCGTCATAAATAGGCATTGTCAAGCTAGCAGGCATGCTTCCTTTGGCGCAACCCTCCGGTTCATCATATATGTGGTCCTGAGAAGAGGCGGGAGGTGAAGGAGCTCCTTCCGCATGACCTCCCGGGGGTCGCCTGTTATTGTTCACCCCTCTTCCTCCCCCACGTCCTCTCCCTGCAGGCCCATTAAGACTCAGTGCACCTGTTTTCTGGTGAAGCTCCATGGTGATCTGATCATACACATGTGAGTACAGATCAGGGGGCTTCCTGTGGTTATTGCCTGGATGGTGATGATCCCCTTGGACCCCACCTCCCATGCTGTCATCACCTACTGGTCGTTGGCGTGGAGTGGGCACTGGGGTGGATGGGTTGCTGGTTTGGTTCTGACCCTTGATGCTGTCCACTGGGTCAGAATAGAGGCAATCGGCACTGTGCACGGGCAAACGGACTGAATCTGCTGGCTCAGAATAAAGACCCACCTCTTCATCAGCTGAGGACACACCTTTCCCCACATGCCCTTTAGGAGACCGTGGAGGTGTCCCTCCTCCTCCCAAAACCCCCAACATCACTGGAGGTTCTGGTAAACTCCTCCCTTTAAGTCCTGCTCCACCTCCTTGCCCCCTTCCTCCATCTCCTCCCTCTCTTTTCCCAAGCACACCATCAGCCGAGCCTGGTTTGCTGCCGCCCGAATCCCCATCTGCCTCACGACTGCTGCAGCTGCTGCTGTCGCCGCTTCCTGCCAGCGTGCTGCCAGAAATAGCATTGCGTATGTGTTGAAGCGATGCTGGGCAGTCCGGGTCAACGTTCATGATGCTGCTGAGGCGGCGCTCCTCAGCTAGAGCTTTCTGTGACTGGATGGCCTGGTCCACCAGGATGAAGATCTCGTTGCCTTTCTTGGTCTCAAAGGTGAAGGTCCCAGGGCCCGAGTCGCACCGCCGCCCTGCCTCGAATGAAAACATCACCTGAAGAAAGGGAAAAAAATGGTTGAATGCTTTTCATTTGAAATTGAAGTGTGTTTATTACAGAAGTGTTTGAAAAAATGCCAAAATGAAACTGAAGCAACAGAAGCTAGTCGCAGAAAGTCCCAGCACTTCCTTTTTCCAGTGAACTTCATTTTCAAGTTTTCTGATTACATTTGTTTGGTAACTTTACTGTTAAATTCTCAAAAGGCATTAACTGCTTTCTTTTCAACCTGTGTCAGAGGTAGCATCAGTCTAGACAAAATACATTAATAAACTTCATGAGCAGACAAAGCAAACAGACTCTTTAAAGGTCATCTGCTAATTTTAGGTCTTGAGCTTGAGCTTTGTAGCATCTAAGTGAAACAAAACAACCACAGACTCTAACTCTAAATATATTTAGTGACACTGAGACTCTAACCACATGTACACACACTGTCGTTATTTGCACTTCCTAGGTATAATCAGCTGTGCAGCTTGGGTTTAAATTTAGGAGAGTAGACATTTTTTCAGAGTACTGGTCAGGTGTGTCAGAGATCAACGTGACACAGATTTTAGCCATTTCTCCAAACAGAGGGGCTTTTCTGTCTATTAAAAACCCACCCGGTCCCTGCCGTATCTCCTCAGCAGCTTGTAGGGCCACACCAGAACATTCCTCTTGGTCTTTGGCTCCTTTAAGATCAAGACGTCATTTTCAGCTTTCACCCAGTAGTTGCCCGCAAGCCCACAACGTTCTGAGGCCTCAGTTCTTTGAATGGTCACCCAGAACTCGTTCACTGCCACAAAAGAGGTGATATTTTTCATAAAACGTCTAGAAAATGTGTACCTGGATTACATTAAACCCTAAGACCAAAAGATTTAGACTGCCTTGTGACTTACCCTCCTCTCTGGAGTAGTAGATGAGGTTTTCAGACATCTGCAGATCCTGGGGTCTTCCATTAGAGTCTACAGCACTGCTGTTACTGCTGCCACTTCCCCCCTGTTGGTCACATAAACACAACAGACAACCAGCCACTGAATTAGGATTATCGTAGTATTCACAGTATGTACACACAGTCATGTTTTTTTTAAATGTAAGCTACATGATGCACTCTGAAGTGTGTATGAACACAAGGAAGGATCAAGTAAGAAGAGTGAGAAGAGAAAAAAAGAGCGAAGAGTTAGAAAGGCTGAGTGTGCAACACAACAAAACGGATGAAGTCTTCCTCCTGGAAACTCCCTTTGGCTTCCTCTCTGCAAATATCTGCTATGTTCATGTTTGTGAATATGTGTGTGTAGGTGCAGACAAGGTATAAGCTGTAGCCTATATAGACACTCCAGGGACATGCACGCAAATTTAAAAGACACACACACAAACAAAATGAACTGGGCCACGTCACAGTTGATACTGAAATTAATGCAGCCGTTCTTCAGCTTTTTCCATCAAATTTGTGCAGATATCTTCGGTCACATTTAGGCTTATAGACCAGAGAACAGCTAAAGTGAGTGCAAAGAAACATATTGCAGATAGAACAAGCGATTGACATTAAACACACACACAGGAAACCTTAAAAAAAAACACATCCACCATGGTATTAGTCACACACTGCAAACTCTGTTTCCTAAAGCAAGCCAAGCATCAGCCTTCAGGGCTGAAAAATGAAGCTAACACACAAGTGCCAAAACCTGCAGGTCCTCTAATGTCCACCTGAGGCTGGTTACTAAAGCAAGTCGATCCCCATAGACTCCCATGTTAAAATGGCCGAGTTCAGTTTAGAAATTAACATGTTTACAGCCTGCTACAAAAAAACAGTATAGGCAACTGGGTTTCCAATGGCTAAAAGTGGTCAAAGTGACTTCAGCCATCTTTTATATACAGTCTGAGAAGCAAACACACTTGAGAGTCACCCAGGGACAGGAAAAGAAAAACTATGAAAAATACCTGAAATGCAATGTCACACATGGTATCCATCCACTCCTTGGCAACACTCTTCTCTGCTGCAAACACGTGCGTCTTATCGTTTGTTTCCACACAAAACGCTGCCATGTTGTCTTTGGGACAGCTCTCTGTCAGAGCAGGCAGGATGGAAATGCACTCAGACAAACGGATGATCTTCTTGTCCAGCTTCCTGGTTTTCTCATTGGACCCGCCTATCGAGCCCCCGCCGGCCCCACCTCCTCCACCTGAAGGAGCATCGAAGAACTCGAGGCGGGCGATGCCGTTTTGGCTGGCAGGGTAGAGGACAAACCAGTTCTTCTTCCATTTCTGTGTAAGTGGAAAAAAATAAATAAATGTTATTGTAGCTAAAACGTAAAGCAGCATTTTAGCATCTTTCAGCTCATTGTTTTGGTTTTACAACTTAGAAAATGAATTTTCATTTGAGTGCGTCCAGCTGCTCAGGCGGCCTTTTTTAGAGCCTGACCGATATAGGATTTTTAAGACCGATACCGATATTTGGTGATTTAAAAATCCGATATTCCGATATATCGGGTGATGCCAATACCGATAGATTGACAAACAGCTTATATCGGCCAATAATATCGGCCTGCCGATCAATTGAGTGAAAATAAAGACAGACCTGATGAACCTGCTTTACACTGCAACCATGCATGTCTTTCATTAGTTGGTAGAGAGACCAAATCCGTGCTAAAAGAAAAGTTAATATTGCACTTAAATGTTGTCATGTGGACAGAAACATGACTCCAAATAAAAATTACTGTTACTGCAGAATGTGTAAACAGGTTACCTTTTTGGAAAAACGTTAGATATTTTTCAGTTTTTTTATATTTCGAGTACAACGTGTAATGTTTACTTTCTTCTGTTTTCATTATTTTACTTAGATTGTTCATTTTACAACACTTTATGGGTGTTTAGAAACACATTCTTTTTCTTCCTTATACAGATCATGCAAGTAGGCTCAGTTTAAACTAAAACTGAAAGTTGCATAAGTGGGTGAGAAGGCTGGAAGGGTAGAAAAAGGAGAGTTTGGTAAACTGAAACAGAAGATGTGATTCTTGCTTTTTTTTTTAAACAAACATTATCCTGTTAACATCTGTTGAGTGAGGAAAAAAACATGTGTATGTGGCTTGTTTTGCATTCTGGGTGGGGGGATACAAAATTAACCACAAATAATTAAAAGCTGATGAAGAGTAAAGTTAACATTCAGAAAATCTGAGTCAAAATGACACTTCTGGGTCATTCTTTTACCTGCTGTACTGTCTGAGGCTTAATGTAGGAGGCATGTAGTGATGAATCCAATGCAGTTTGACTCAGATCTTTTGCACAAACCATTGTTTCCTTTACATTCAATCGGCAGCAGTAACAGATCACAGCTACAGCATTAGTCATCATTGCTCATCTTTAAAGCAGATTACTCATCTAGACTTTACAGACAGATTATTCCAGTATCATAATGTTGGACCATTAATCTAGCAGATTATGAGCTTTCTATGAGTTATTTTGGGTTTTAAAAGTCAGGTTAGGATAAAATAAAAACAGCGTGTTGGCATTGGACTTTCCTTTAACAGTATAAAGAAAGCGTGCCTGCTTTATCATTAACCTCCCAGTATAAAAATATGACGTGCCCAAAATTCGGTGACAGGTTTATCATTTCTCCCTGAGGCCAGTGGTGAGGAAGCAACAGCTAACAATGATCTCTTCCTCTACAAACAGGGACAATAGCAAACAACACGACACGCGATCCAGCACTGAACAATGAGAAGCTCAGCAGGTGTATATGACCCCAGATGTTCACTGCTGAAAATAGACATGATGACATGTAAGATTACATGCAGTCACTATAACAGTACACTAAATCAGTGATTGTTATAAATAATAACTCAAGACTTATCTTTTTTGGGAAATCCCTATCACCTCTTGCACTCTCTAGTCATATGTGTGTGTGTGTGGACATTTCTCCTCAGAAAGTGTGTGTGTGTGTTTTCCCGTCTATTCACTCAGCGGGGCGGATGCTGCGTGACAGTCAGAGAGCTGAGCTTGTAACAGGAAGGTCAGGGGTTTTTAAAATCCTTTGACCAGCAGGGAAAATCCAGCTAACAGTGGTAAATGAGAAACACTAACTCTACAACTGTAGGTCCTCAAATGATCACTGATCAGTGAAACGTTCTACTTCACTGATAAGATAATTAACTAAAAAAACATCACCTAGTACACCTGAAAATTGACTACTGTAGGACCTGTATGCTGAGTGTAACAGCTTATGTGAGTGTTAAGGCAAATAAAAATGTGGAAATTTAAGGGTTAAAAAGGGTTAAAACATCTGATGGATATTTTTTTTAACATACACAAGTGGTCAGCTATTTAAGCACTGTGACTTAGACATGATATATACAATAGGACAAGAATACTTTAACAGTATATTAACTTGTCAATTAAAATGAATTTAGCCATTATCAGTTCTACTTACACCTTTGCTTTTCCTATAGTGATATGTGTAAAAGGCCGGTAATACTAAACTTAAGTGGAGATTAAATCATTATAAATAGTTCATGTAAAAAAGAAAACAAATGTATTTGAGCCTAACTTCTATAAAAAGATATCTACTGATGAAGATGCAGAAAATATAGGCAAGGATCAAGATTTCTGTTGATAGCTCGCTTGTATTCTGAGTTCCACTGACCAGCCAAACATGTGGTTGTATGCAGGTAGGAAAAACATTGTTTGTATTTGCCAAAATGCAATCAGCTATGTTCTGACAGCAATTTAGCTTTTTTTTTTTTTAACTTATCTGCATTAGTAAACAAAGAACAGGAAGTCTTGGCCTGGACATCTGCTAGCTACACAAGAAGCCCCAAAACACTGCCTGTTGTCCTAAGAGACCAAGTCAGCAGACTAGCCCAATTCTCAGATCCATTTCAATCTTGAAATACATGAAAATGTTCATGTTGCAACTGTTATTTTGCACATCTGCTAAGAAATCCACCAACTCCAACGATGACATCAGCCTGTTAATTCTTTTATTAGGTTCTAATTGACAGTGTTTAGATGCTATAACTTAAGGAAACACAGCAGAAATGCCTGTTAGTACAAGTAAAAGTTTTACATTCAAAATTGTAAGTATATAAATATTTGTATATGATATTCTGGTGAAGTACTGGTACCTCTAACTGACAAATAAAGGGCTAAAGGAGAATTCCCTCTGAAATGTAGAGAAGCAGAAGTGCAAAGTAGCATAAAATGGAGCAACTCGAGTGAAACAAAATACATCCTAACTGTATTAAAGTAAATGTGCTGGGCATATTTACTGTCAACATTTGGTTTCCAGCACTGAATGAGGTCTGACAGCACCTCACTTCGTTATCATTCACAGCATGAAAATAAGTGAGTCAGTATGTAAAGGTGGAATTATTGTATTTGCATGATGTTCTAGATACAACTATAGCCACAGGGTTTATGTATATCTACAGCCTACAGTGTCCTTAGTTGTTCTGAGTTTTCTTGTTAAAGGGGAGCCAGAGAGATTTTAGGTAAGTATGTTAGTTGTGATACCGAGCTATGGACCTGAGCCTATCAAATGGAGCCATAAGAGAGGTGCATGCATTCGAGAAGACAGCTTCACCAATTTCTTACACACACACACACACACACACACACACACTCCAACCCTTAAAATTAACTGCCAAAAAGGACAGGAAATGTGTGGGATTGTCATTACCCAGGATTCTCTTTGCTTCCTTCTCCTAAATCCAGGTCTGTCTCAGTGTGTATATATATGAATGTGTGCCTGTGTGTGTCTGTGTACGTGTGTGTGAATGTCCATCTGTTTGCATTGTTATTATTCCCAGGGTGCTGTGGACCATATGTAGCTTTGTACAAGTGAATGCACACACACACACAGCCTGTGATCAGCCCTGTGTGCAGTCACTACAAACATGATGTAACTGTGTGGTATGCATAAAGAGGGTGTGAAACCCTAAATCCCTGTTGCAGTATACTCCTTATACTGTATGTGTGCGCGGGTGTGGGTGTGTATGCGAAGCAACTGGCCCATATAAGGCAACCGGCCGTTATCAGCCACTATTACACAGAGTGGAAATTATGCAAAAGAGATGTATCTGAGAGACGAAGTGAAACTTCCTCACTGATGTCCTGCCTGTTTGCAAGACTTAGAAGAATTCAGCAGAAGTGCATGTATGTTTGTGTTACTTCTGTCAAAACTATCCAAACAACGCATGGCCCATACTTACCTATCTGTCACAGGCCATATCTAAAATTTACATCACTAAGAGCTTCCCTTTGCAAAGTGTCAACACCCCTTTACATTCATTATACAGATTTTCCTTTTTTTTTTGTTTGTTTTTTTCGCATTTTCATGACCGACGTCCACTATCAGCTGCTCCAGGCCAGTATAAGAAATAAAACTCTTTTTCCATTTGGATCAAATGCCTTTGAGCAACCCACTATGCCATCATTGTTTGGTATCGTAAACACAGAGCAGAAAATAATGCAAATGCAAGAAAGTGCAGGCCTTTCATTGTTTGGTTTTGTTTTTTTGTATTTTTTTGCTAAAGATGTACTTTCTTTCGGGTGGCTGTTCATTGAACAGGGCGTAATGGTGGAAGTTTTCTGTTTTGGAAGAAATTAAAGAAAGAAGAAATTTTCAAATTCTGTCACATATTCAAACTCATTTATTTGTTTATGAATTAATGTCATTTTTTCTGCTGTGGATACTCATGCGTGCTTCCAATAGGAATTCCATGACTTTGCCTTTGGGTTTCATTTGCTTTTCATTCCAGTAACTGCAGCTATCAGAATAACATTACGATATGTGTTTGCATACAGACAAATACTCTTGGACAGATGGATAAATTTAACCAGTCTGTCACTGCACAAACATAGATCCTCTTTATCCGTAATGAAGCTATGTAATAACCCACTTTAGCATGCTCTCACTTGCCACAGATTGACCTCAGTGACACATGCAGGGGCAACTTGCATGCATGTATGTGTGTGTGTTCGTTTAAGCATGAAAGTTTGTCCACATCACACCGCGTCTTGGCGGTAACATGCATTAAAAGGAGTCTGAAGGAAAACAGAGGGCTGTGTGTTTATGTGGATTTGCGGGGGGCAGATAAATGGGGAAGAAGTGTTTTAGAGAGAAAAGGAGACAGCGCACTGCTTTGACCACAGGTCTGCTGCCCTAACCTCAAACGTATCAGGACTCAGCTGTTTGTAGACTCTCTCAACCCAAAACCAAACCTGAATCACAGTGAGCTCAGCTCTGAATGAAACTAATCTGAAAAAATAACAGTACTGTGAACTATAATAATGTGTCTTAAATTCATTGACACTTTCCAAACAACCTGCGGATTTGAAGCTTATTATATCCGTGCTACTACAACACGGTGAGTCTAGTACTATTATGCACAATTCATTTACATTTGGACAAATAGCTGTATGTGGAGTGGAGCGATAATAATGTCCCTACCTGTGGACACGGTGAAATCAGGTAACATAGGTGAGAGCATGTTCTCAGTGCCAACACATTCTCCAACAATAACACAGGTGCAAAATGTGGAACTTGAGGTCTAAGTTAAGCCAAATCGACCAGCAGAATCATTAGGAACGCGTATTCTGATTACTGATAAATCTTCATAGAATTTTCTTGATCATCATTTGCTCTACAAATGTCAACAAATACTGAAAATACTGCTTGTTTTGTCTG
>VUQI01007338.1:6855-18477 GCA_015106735.1 Paratilapia polleni | reverse complement strand
AAAAATTTTTTTTTTTGAAAAAAAAAAAATATTTTTTTTTTAATTTTTTTTTTTTTTTTTTTTGAGAAACATCTTAGGTGATCAGGTGCTTCTCCTTCTGAAGTAAATATTTCTATTAATAATCTATAACTAACCATATGAGCATAAGTGTAGATTTCAGGGGGATGCAGGGGACACATACCCCCAATATGTAGAACATGTGCAGTTGTGTGACAAGTGGCAGGTCATTCTTCAGCAATATTTCTTTTTACACCCCCAAAATAATAATAAATTATGAACTCATACAGTCATTGGCCTATGGTGGCAGGTAGGAGGAGCCAGAAAGGAAAAAGGGAGAGGAGGTTGAACATTTTCTCTGAAATGTCTGAAAACCAAGTAAGTTGTGAAACTTTTTTTTTAGTTTTGTTGCTAATCTTGAGATAATGTTACCTTTCCTTCTTGTTTTTACTACATGATTCCTAAAAATAATCCCAAACCACAGATACATACAACATGTTTTTGAATGTGCAGAAAGTTTTGAACATTTGCAGAAATGTTACAGCGGTCCACAAGTTTATAAATTTATTTATCAATAGGGAAAACAAGCACATTTAAGCAGATTACTTCTCCAAAAAAACAGATGCAAAAGTAGCCTGATATCAGACAGAATTATCCACACTGGAAACGGGAAAACACAAAAGACCCTGAGTCTGACAGACAATATTACCCCTGCTGTTGACTCAGCAGGAGTAATATTAATGAGAAAAGTTGAGGATACATACTTGAAAACAACACAAAATGCATGGGAGCCTCACTTTATTTTATTCCAGTGTATGTTGAACCATGACCTGGTTACTGATTTTTGTGTTTTCTTTACATATATGAAATCATTTCCAACATAAACTGAAGCAAAAAAGATACATTTTCAACTTCATTCTACACACATGCATATGAGTGTCATTATTAGAAAGCATTTACAGACTTTTTCTTTTCAGACCATGGTGGCTAAAAAAAGACAGACATCTGAATGCATGTTTGGTCCACATACATTAAAAGAGCAACACAAAACATACCATAAAATCACATTAAACTGTAAATTCTCCACTTTCCTTACCCTGCTCTCCAACTCGGAGGGGAATTTGGTCTGAAACTTGCAGGTGGTCCCTTCACTGTAGTCTCTCTGGATGAATACTTTGTTGGCCAAAGATGCACTGTGCCTCAACTCCTGCAGGTTATGAAACTGAGGGATTCAAATAACACACACACACACAGTAATACAGTATGGGTTAATACAGTATCTCTTTAATGAGTCCCCAAAGAGAGGTATGTGTCCCTCCATGTGCCTCCCTGAGCACCTGTTCACTTGTAATGTGTACAAACAGCAGCTGAGTTAGAAGTATAGGATGATGGAGTAGATGTGATTGATCACTCTGTGGCTCAGTGTCTGTACGCTTTTCTGCCTTGTCGGCTGCTGGAGCAAAGCCCAGCAACAGACATACTATCTTCTACACACACACACACACACCTTCTCTTTGGTCTTGCAGGGAAGAACAGCTTGCGGGAGACGGGACAACATTTCACTACATCTCACCACAGATCGATGAGGGGGAACGAGATGAAGCAGACTTATAGAGGCCATACAAGTATTATATACAAGCTTGTGTGTGCTGGATAGTATTAGTTTTGTGCGTCACTATTATTTTTTGCTTATATGAAAGCGCAGATGGTGGAGAAAGGAGTCTAGAAAAGCGGGGAGGAAGGTCAGCCCGGCGTGGCTTCTGTCCATGGTGCTGAACGGCTGTCCTCCGTGTGTGTGTGTGTGTGTGTGTGTGTGTGTGTGCGCGCAGTCAGTAGCCAAACACAGTTGCTTGTCACCGGATTAACGTGGCTTCTCAACAGACAAAAACAGATCTGCTTTCACCAAAACAGCTTAACATCGCAGGGATGGAGGGGGCTGCACTGATCCGCCGTTTCTGCCCCTTTTTTCCCATGTAGCTCAGCTGACTTTCAAAAATACTCCCTTCGTTTTTCTCTTAAAAAAAATACCAGAACGTGTTTACAGTGGGGGATGAACGACCAAATCCTCGGACGAAACTGGCATGATAATGTAGGACACAGTCGTTAGTCCTGGATCAAGTGATCCGCTCAGTTTAACCGTGTGCAGCCTTCATGCCCTCACTGACCGTGTTAACTGAAGCCGCGCCTGTTTTATTTAAACCGTAATGTCACTGTTCGTGCCGGCCATCGTAACCTGAGCTGGAAATGAAACAGACTGAGCATATCTCTTACCTCTGTCGCCATGTTGCACCGTGCATCCGTGGCTGTAGGGACGGGTCCCTTCACGCTCCGAAACCGCTTAGTGGGACACGGAGGGGGGAGGGGGCTGGAGAAGAAGAGAGGAGAGGCTTGTAAGATGGAGTGGGCGGGGCTTAATGTAGTAGAGTATTCAGCTTTTCTACAGCCTCAAGGTGAGTTTAGAGTCTGCAGGGGAAATCTCCAGAGGTAGGAAAAAAGAAGCAAAGACAGAAGTGTCAAAGACTGCAGGTCCTCTGGTGACCACCTGAGGCTGTCACCAAACGAGAGTTAATCCCCTTAGACTCCCATGTTTAAACGGCCAACTTTACAGATTTAAAACCCATGTTTACAGCCTGGTACAAAAAACGGTTTTGTCCTCTATGGGTAGTGTCCCTCCTCATAGCAATTCTGTGTGAGGTGAATTTTCTTTACAACTCATCCACCTGGCTTGACCCATTGGAGGTGGAGCTGATCAGATTCTGCTAGGCCTCATCCACTACTTGGAGTGGAATTGAGGTTTTGAAGTCACATGACTGCTAACCTTATCTGCCATTTTGGACGTATGAAAGTGGCAACCATCTCTGCATTTTGAAGCCTTAAAATAAGAATTGTGGTCACCATCATATTTTTGGAAGACCAAAGCAACCATATTTGGACAAGAGGGTGGGGTGCTAAATTACTGCCTAATACTAACAAATTGCCTCCTTGAACTGACACAGATGCCTGCTATTAAAATGCTCCAAAAGGCACCAGCACCATAAACAGAATAAACAGGTCCAGTTCGGTCACTCACATTAGCAGAGCTGAGGCCTATCAGACAGCGAACTTTAAGCCTTAACATAATCCAAACAGGTGAGTTATACAAACTCCTGTAAACGTGTCATTTTCACAGCTGAGTTTGGGCATTTTAACATTGGAGTAAATGTGGATTGGTTCACCTTTAGAGCCAGCCTCAAGTGGCCTTTAGAGGAACTGCAGTTTTTGGCAATTGGGTGTTTGTTTTTCAGCCTTGGACGTTGCAACTTGGGGACAATGCACATTAATCAGCTTCACTGTGCATGTGCCAGGGCCAAACATCAAATTTTCAACTGCCATCCCTCAGCCAGATGTTATCATAAATTATCTATTAAAATAATTTTTGCAAAATCTGCATGTAATGTGGCAAACACATATATTAATGCGTTAAATAGGGGAGGTGCTAGTCAATTTAGAATTTGATATATTAAAAAAGGATTATGAAATAAGTTTTTCCTTGCAAAACCGTACCTAAAACATATATTACTATGATGGTAGCCTTTTGGTTTATTATTCAGGACCATGAGAGCTTGTTTATAAACAGATTTCAGTCTTTATTTTTGCATCTGTGGTATACTGTATGCTATATGTTAAAGAATCTTGGCAGCTTTATTCATCCAGCATTTTCAAATAAATTTTATTACAGCTAAATTTTACTAAACTAACTTTACTTCTTTTATTAAGAGATGAGTCTCAATGATGAGTTATTCACAACAGTAAAAATCACTTGAAGCTTTGCTTGAAGTGCAATATTCTATCTTTCCAATATCTCCTAACAGTTTTGCTTTTTGAGTTTGTTCTCTCCTTATCCTTTACAGTAGTATTTCCTGGTTCACCCTCACCTTTCAGGTTTGGTGCAGGCTCTGGTTAGACATCAAAGGGGAAAGAGAATATCTAGCTTTTCAGCAACTAAATGTTTCGCTTTCTTCGTGCAGAGCAAGTTGTGCATCTATCCAAACTTTGTGCTGGAACCGGCTGCTTTGTGGTGAATGAAACTATGTTGATGATTAGCAAGACAAAAACAATGTGTTAAAAATAATAAACTGCTTGTGTAGAGGTGAAATGAGCTGTAAACTCTGGTGTAAACGTTATGGGTTTGTTGGTAGGAATGACCCATTTCACATTACACATTATCATTTAATGCAATGTTGACAGAAAAATATTTGTAAGAGCAGCTTTAAGGATCCCAGTATCACAAAAAAAAAAAAATGGTGACACTTGAATAGATTAGTTAAGAGTTAGACACCAAATTTTAAAATAAAGAATTCAAACTTTCACATCCAAGCTGCCAAAGAAAAGCAATAAAGCTTGAATAGAACCCACAAAATTAAACGTATTAAGCCGTTTTGAAAAACAAAATGCAAAATCTTTTCTGATAAGTCGTTTGTAAAGTAGAGTATATCTGTGCTATGAATTGATAATTAGTGGTTATAATGCCTTTTAGTTGCTTATAAAATGTTTCCCATGTCAGAAAGAACTTACTTACCACTTGTCACTTTAATTAAATCTTCACATGATTTATTTCAATAATGGCATAATTTAACCTTTAAAATCCCGGGCAATATATACAGAATTAATCATTAGATCAAATAACTTGCACTTTCAGGAGTTTTAAATTAAATATATTAGATATAGAACAATTAGAACTATTTACAGTAAGTTTATATATGATTACAGTAAAAGCAAAGCAAACAGTTACAATCATCTGTGTCTGAAACATGTTTAAAACAATTTTGCCACCAGGATCCACATCCTGGGTTTCAGTGCCTCCACATGAGTTCTTCAAGTCAAGTCCTGCTTGCAATAGTGTGAAGTTCTAATAACAGTTTTGGCTGGTTTTTCAGTCCACTCAAATTATTTTAATCCAGTTGGGTTGACTCAATCCAGTCAGAGGAAAAACATGAGCTCAAAAGACCTTTGGACGGGCTGCTGTAATACTCCAAAAAAGCTTGACACGTCCACATAGGAAAACATGACAAATGAATTGCAGCAGCAATTAGATTATTACAAGGGTGAACTGGTCTGCGAAACTTCTCATAAGGCTCAGTCCTTGCCCTCAACAAGACCACTGTCTGTCAGACATGTCATGTGATTCACTGCAGGTCTTGCATTTTCAGTTTTTCAGGCATCTGCTCCCTCTGGTAGGAAAATCGACTGAAAAAGACAAACATCTAGTCACAGTTAGTTTTCCAGACCAGGAGTAGCAGGATGCCATTTGCTCAAAATGTTCTATGTGAGTAAATACCAGTGTGCTTAGGCCTCAGTCGCACAGGCCTAGAGACCTGTTGGCAACTATCTGGCAACCATCTAGCAACCCCTGGTCGCGAGGTAAAAATGTGTATTCCCCAACCAGTTGGCAAGTGGTCACTGGCAGTCGCTGTGAAATTGACTGCTAAAGCCCCATTTACTGAGGTCTAGTGACCAGTCAGTGACACCCCAGTAACCATCGGTCGCTAGGCAAAAATGTGTATTCCATGACCGGTTGGCGAGTGGTTGCTGGAGGCTGCTGGCAGTTACTAGCGTGAAATTGGTTACAAAGAGGTATAAAGTGCTGCAATGAAAACCTGCCTGCGATTACTTTGGTCGCTAGGAGGTTGCTACGGTCGAAACACTTGCAAACTACTCCCCAAGCAGTAGTGAAACTGTGAAAAGAGCAATTCAAACTAGAAACAGAGACTGTTCGCCTTCAAATTAAAAATTGAGCCTTTTGAAATGTGTTGGTTCCAGTGGTAAGGTACAACTTTTACTTTGAAGGGGAACTGTCTCCGTTTCCAGTTTGTGTCGCACTTTTTTCAATTTTATCTACAGCTCAGAGAGTAAAATGGCGAGTGTCTGTAGACCAATCAGTGTCTTCCATACAAACTACTGGCGACCACAGCAATCTGCTAGTCACCGAAGCAATCACAACGAGGCTTCTGGTGCAGCACGCTCTGTGCAACTGATTTCACCTGGCAACACCCAGCAACCACTCACAACTGGTTGGGGAATACGCATTTTTCCCTAGCAACCGGAAGTTTCCAGGGGGCAGCGGACCAGTCTCTAAGCCTGTGTGACTCAGGCCTTACCAACTTTACCTCAGAGTCTTGGACAAACCCACAACTGATCACATGATATTGCTGTCAGATGGAGGCCAAGGTGTAGTAGCATTAACTTCTTTGTTTGAACAACTTGGGAGTACAGTTCCAGCCTTGTCCCGTATCATATTCATCAGACTGAAAGCCAGATTTATAGAACGGCCTTAGTTTTGTCCACACAGAAAGGTCCTTTCAACATTACAATATCATTAATCTGCCAAACAGGCCTTAAAATATCAACATTCAAGTGCCATCAACTTTATGATGAGGCAAAGCTTGTAAAAGCAAACTGACATCCCTTTTGCTTATTTTTTACCACCAATCACTACTAACTGAGTCGTGGCTAGCACTGTGCATGATTTGTCCTTCTTTCTGCTTAGAAAGAGGGGAAATAGGTCCTTTGATTTTAGAGCCACTGTCTACTGTACTGAGTCTTATTGATTAATAAAGATCCAGTCCTTCACTGACAGCTGAAACAGGAAATATCTAACAACAGTAACAGCAGAAATCCCATAAGCAACAAGAGAAGCTAAGGAGGAACTGATAAAGGCAAGGGGGTGTAAGAGTTCCACATGGGATGTTTCTTGACAGGAGTGCCTTAACTTGAACACAAAGGCATATAGATTAGGGTCCAATACAGGGCTCAGGCTCCAATACAGGGCTCACAGGGGCAAACAGTTAAAGAACTCCTGCTGACCGCTGGGAGACACCCAACATGTCATCTCACTGTAACTTGATGAGAGAGGAGTTACAGGCAGCACAAACAAACACGGTCTCTCTTTGCGCTTCTGGAGCTGCGGATGAAACAATAATAGGAGAACGTGACTATAACTTGAAGAACAGATGATTAAGATGAACAGAAACAGGATTGTGTGATATGATGCAACTGTCAAGCAATTATTAAAATATTTTAAACAATATCCCCTCTCACCTGTTGCCCCCATGAAAGATCTCAGCACCTTAAAGGAACAGCATCGAGAGCAGAAGCTGTTGCCACAGTTACTGCAGTTTCTCTGCAATACAAAGAGACAATAGGTTGGAGCTGGTGCCAATAGAAAAATAAGATAAAATTAAATATGATGACAATGTGATGCCTAAATATATCCCAAATTCTTGCCACAAGTTTTCAGTCTCACCCTTTTCTTCAGAACTGAGAAGACAGCATTGCAGCTAGAACAGTTGCCTTTGGAGACAGAAAGAAACAGCCAAAAATAGAGCTGTAAGATGTGAGACTTACAGAAAATCTCATCTGTCATCACTGATGTATAATAAGAAGGATGAAATCAGTGGATGAGTCAGAGCAGGCTGACCTGTGGCAGTCGTGGGATAACGTTTACGCAGTTTCTCTGTCAGTTTAGACACCTTGCTGCGTATTGGTTCATTTCGGCTTAAAAGACCATTTTCGGAGATGGTGTCATACTCGGGAGCTCCAAGGGGCCCATCATCATCCTCCTGAGGGAGAGGAAGAGGAGGGGGACAGACAAAAACAAAATAGGTTGTTACATAATGCATAAGCTTTTGGAGTTTGAAAAGTCAGCCAGGAAACAGATTAAACATCAACAGTAGGGATAAACTAGAAAAAAATTCAGCTAGTTTGGCTAATAGCTGCTTGGCAATAAATCAAGCATGATGATGGAAATAACTATGCCTAATAGGGCGATGATGAAGGTGGAAAATACATACATTAAAGGAAAATGCATTCATGCACTTGCTGTATTTAATCTATCTGAAAAACAAAGGACAGCAATGCCCCTAAAGAGCAAATAAACAAAACATCTTGCACTGATATCCTTGTAATATTAAAGAAATATAAATGTTGTTAATCCCTCTTAATGTCTTAATATTCACTACAAAGAGGATGTGGTAAAGGTACAGTATATACCAACTTTCTCTGAGCCAAGGGATACTAAGTAAGGTTAGCACAATCTAATCCACTAAAAAGCTCATCTACTGCTGTGTGTGACAGCAATGACATGGTTCCAGAGAGAGCAAGAGGACATGCCTGAAGAAGATATTAGTTGTCATCAAAAAAAACAAAACTTTATTATATCTTGTTAAAGAATAAAAACCATCCAACCTCAACAAAAAGGGCTTGAAGAAAAAGAGGATAACTGTAATCACCCTTATTGACTGATACTGGCCTATCAGCAAATTTGACAACGCTTACTTATGTCAGTGGCTGATATTTATCCGTATTAAATGTTCAAAGGAGTTCAAAATACTTTTATTAAGAGCTCAAAGATTTTAAAGGCACCTTTTGGAATTTTAACTAAAACCCTAACCCCATTTCCACTATTATAAATAACAATGTGTTTTTAATGACTTTCCTGCTTAAATAAAGGTTACCCTGACTCGCTGCATTCAGTTGATATCTCTTTAGCACAATGCATAGATGTTTTGAACATAAAGTCATAGAGTCCTTAAATAACCACTCTCATATCTGTCTGTTACAAATGAAGATTCAGCCAGCAGAGACAGAGGGGAAACAGCTCCACATGTTGCCTGTCATTCAGTAAGGCAACAATTACACTGAAAGCAAAGTTAGCCAATAAACAAACTAATGAATAAATGACATTGTGGACAAATTCATACATGAACATAAAGCAATAAAAAAATAAAAAAGAACATGCCTCCATGCAAAATGCTTCATAACTGCTTTCAATCCAAACACATGGTTTAAAGGAGGAAAAGCTGATTTCACTAATATAATAAGCCTCATGACCAATGGTGGTCATGCAGAGTAATAATGAACAAACACCCTGTAACACGGGAACAGTGGAGGCAACAATTATGGCTGTGTTATTTATAGTATTATCACTGCCACATAACTCACACCAAGGTGAATGGATGGATGGATGGATGGATGGTAGGGGTGCACAGTGAAATCCACTTACCACCAAGACCAAGGGGGTTTCCTTGTCAAGCAACAAAACAAGACATGAGAAAAATATTACCTACAAGGACTGATATTCAGTGTGACTAACCATGAACACACCCAAAACCGTGCTTCAGAAAGCAAAGCAACAACTACACTACAAAGTCACGCCAAACAAGCTTACAACGCATGAAGTTGTTGTTCATGTGTCACGTAGTTGTTAGTTTACATGGTGATGGTGAACTAGCCTCCTCTAAACAAAGGGGAGAACGCTTACCTGCGTTGAAACAGAATTTTCCTGAGTTAGGAAGACAGCAGAGAAAAAACAAGAAGTATGTCAGCAACAAAAGCTTCCTCCCCTCCAACAGTTACCGGCAAGCTCCAACAGTGATCTTTTTTAATTTTTTATAAAAGTGCAGGTCAGTAATTTATAGAATTCACCTGGCAGATTTGTTTCACATATAATCACACACTATATTTGCTAAGTATTATTTAATTAAAAGCTAAGCTAACTAGCTGCCAACACTAACTACACTTTTATAATTCCAGCACACCTAAGATTTCAGTAAAAATGCTGGTGAAATGGTCGCTTAGTTTTGGAGAAGGAGAAAGGGGAGAAAGATAAAACTTCTCTCTTAGCTTTTGTTCCCCTCCCCATTCTCTACACCATTTTTGTTGCTGTCAGTGTGAACCAAGTGAAACGTAACAAATGTCTTTTCGTTTCCACCCGTGAGTGTAAATGTGTGCCAAATCAGGTTTAAACACTGCTTCTAACTTGGTCAGACAATACATTGTACAAACCATTTTTTCCATAGTATAACCTTGGCAAGAAAACAAATACACATACTACACAAACACACAGTATTTGATTTCATCTTCTTATGACTAATTAAACCAGAAATATTTATGAAATTGCATAATCACATCTGACATTATAAGGGAGAAGAAATGATAGTCAAAACAGACATCTGAGAATTATAACTGCAAAGCACAGGATTACAGATTGAAGCGGGGTGGGGTATGTGTGTGTGCAGTGACAATTGTAATTTAAAAGTGCATAATAAACTGTAAGGGTTGCGTTTACCTCAATGGCATCCTTAAATTCATCATCAGGCTCAGCTTCCTCAGCTTCCTCTACACTGCCAGGAGACAGATCCTATTGTGAAAAACACGCACAAACACATTAAGCGAGTACTTGTTTACTTCAGACAGCTCCTGAAACCCTGCTGGTCCCAGAGTCAGCTCCCAGGACAGCTGTCAAACTGCGGTATGATCAAGAGATCTTAATACAGGATCACACATGAATGTAATAAGTGAAGCTTTCACTCTCACTGTTGAATAGCTTTGAGTCAAACACAGAAACAGAAAAAGTGGCGCAAAGAATGAAAGGAAAGATCCATACATAGATTTGCATCATGGTACCTGATAAATACACAGAGCATGGGATAAACAGTGTAAGAAGCTTTCAGCTGTACTTGGTTTTAATGTAAATCACAGCAAATAATCCTTCAGTATAAGTAGTGTAAGCCCACATAAACTTTTGTCCTCCGTGCTTCCTTCTCTCACCTCCAGACTAGTCGGAGTGGGGGTCCTCTCCAGTAAGTTGCCCTGTTCTTGTTCTTCACGCACCACCTCTGAGGTCTGGGTCTTACCCATGTGGAACAGTTTCTTAAGCTCCAATAAAACTGGAACAGAATAATAGAACAGCACACAGGAAACTTCACTTTGCTTTTGTAACCAAATGTTACTTTTGATCATAGACTGTATTTATAAGATGGATGCAGCCACCTTGAAGACATTCACTGGTTTGTGGACTAGCATTTTGAAGCCTTGAATTCAGCATTTTGGTGGTCTCCATCTTGATTTTTTAAACTAGATGTGACCATAATTGAATGAGAATGCAATGTAGGGAGCGACCATGTATTACTAGCACTGGCTAGCTGGCGTGGTTAGCTGTGATATTAAATAGGATCCCAAT
This sequence comes from Paratilapia polleni, assembly GCA_015106735.1. Classification (NCBI taxonomy): domain Eukaryota; kingdom Metazoa; phylum Chordata; class Actinopteri; order Cichliformes; family Cichlidae; genus Paratilapia; species Paratilapia polleni. The sequence goes on along the minus strand of VUQI01007338.1, from coordinate 7,481 downwards.
TTTGGCTAACTAAAATGGTCTTAAAACAAAATGAACTTGTATGTAAACAGCCAGCTCTCTAATATTTTGAATTGCTTTTAGAGCCAGGCTTCAGTGGCCATTTGAAGAACTGCAGTTTTTAACACTTCAATGTTAGCTTTATTTTTCAGCCTCTGGGGTTACTTGCTTTTAACCTTCTTTGAGACTAAATGAACTAACCTCTGCAGAAGTCTCTGTTCCACAGAAAGATGACGCTGTTGAGTCCAGCAAGCACCCAGCCCACAGGAGCAACATAGAGTAGACACACCATGATTAACATCCCTCCATAGAACCTGGAGGTGGGATATTAGAAATGTCACATTAAAACTATGTGAGAGACTGATCAGCCAGAAAATTCCATCATATTTAATCATTTAAACTGATACAAATCTGAATAACTTCCATTACTACTGCCAACAATAGAGATACAATAGAGAACAGCTCAATAAAGTAAGTGTTGTTGCAACATGTACATTTCATTTAAATGCATGAGCGGAACTGATGCAATAATGTTGTTGAGTAATAATGACTCAGCCAAAGGCGGTGTGTGTGTGTGTGTGTGTGTGTGTGTGTGTGTGTGTGTGTGTGTGTGTGTGTAAGAGCGCAGA
>VUQI01007333.1:0-22362 GCA_015106735.1 Paratilapia polleni | reverse complement strand
GCAGGTCAATTGTATTCATATATCCATGGTGTCAAAGGACAAAGTTCTTTCATTTTAATGGTCTTGAATTTTCAACTGCATTAGGTATAGTGAAACAATGTAATACTAAGGTTACGAGTCTTAAATCCACATCCATATTTTATTCTGTGTTGTTGTTGCATTGTTTGTAATCACATAACATGCATTCGTTCATACTGTCTCCTTGACTGGCTTTTTGGTATCTTGGTTGTATCTTTCCACCTGTAGTCTGTATATAAAACTGTATATACTGTGAAATATAAATTGTCTTTATAAAATATCTAAATTTCTATATTAAAAAAATTATTCGTTGCTATTTTCTGAAATGGTTACATGCAGTATGATTTTTTAAAGAGAGAAAAGGATAGATCATGATTCTTTGTTCAATGACAGTCAATTTTAGTATAACTACATTCATCAACTGTGAAATTAGGAGGCCGTTTCATAAGCACAAAAAAATCAAAGATTAGTCTTGAAGACATATCTTTACTCGTTCAGCAGGCTTCATAAGTTCTATTGATTTATGTGGTTTCCAAAGCTTTTAAACTTACTGGTTTTACTTAGAGAGTAGGTAAAGTCAGAGTTGTAAGAAAGTCATCATCAAGAGTTGAACGTATTAAGGAGTCTAGTATAGTCTGAAAAGGTTTACCACAATGATGTTAAAAAATTGCAGGGAATAGGTGATGCACCCCAACTTCATCTGTTTAGGGAAGGTGGAATGCATCACCAAAATGCTCTGTCTCTCTTGAATTGGATTGCAGATCATTACTGTCATGGTTATGTTTGGTTTGGCTATTAGGTTGGAAAGGTGTGTTTATAAAAGAGCTCCCTCACTTTCTTTGACATGCCATCTTTTTATAGAATATGTGTGATGTTATATTAAATTTCTGCTTCTCATATTCTGCTTCTCTTCATATTTTCATATTTTCTTTTCAGTAAAAACTTTAAGTATATAATATAATATTAATTCTGTTGCTTTACATCATTTCTGTCTTTATAATAACTATTAAATGCCCATGCTATAGTACAGTATTGTTTGGTCTGTTCATGCTGCTGGCAAACTGATATACTTAATCACATTGAGAACAGTAAAAAATAGGAGTGGTAGATATTGCTTATAAATTTATAAACAAATGGAAAATAAATGTGGCACTTATTGCATGTTTATATGCAGCAAAATGTATTTACATCTATGTATGACTAAGGGACCACGTTAATCGTCCATTGTCTAAAAAAAAGTGCACTACTACACTTATCAGCCACACACTGTCTATCCCCGTTACATTTATAATGAAAAATTGGTATGCAAGATTTTGTGTAATCAAATATACACCCATATAATAGGAGAGAATTTCATAACTTAACTTTGATTATAGTTGCATATTTACATGCTTATGGTTTATCTATACATGTCAATAACATGCACCTGTCAAAAAATGACATGCTGGGAAAAAGGTGATTGTGTAGGCTGGACTAATTCACATGGCTTGAAATCCCATTACCTTAAGTACAGTAAGTATACAGTTATTTATTCAACATTAAGCTTTTGATATCATCCCAAAATACAGTAAACTTGACTTTGTAAGGTAATGTGTCAAATGATCTAATGTAATACTGATACTGTAAACATCAAAATTCAGAGATATCAAAAATTAGTATATTCAGTGTTTGCTAAATTAGATGTTATTGTTATTATATTTATAAGGTGTTACAGGTGCATAAAAGCTACAAATTAGTAATTTAAACCCATTGGTAAGTAGTTGCTAGGCAGCATGATGACATCATAATATGATAGAGATAAGAAACTTCAGGGGTTCACTATGTACCCATGTGCAAAGTTTGGTTCCTCAACTCCTGTTCTTGTGGGAGGAGTTCTCAGACACACAGACAGTGTATTTTATTATTGTGTATTATAGTAAGATTCATTTTTTAATAATTCTTTTTAGCATATTTATGGCACATTCGTACTATGGCTTACAAGGACCTGTCTCTATGTATAGGTGAGCTGCATTCATTTGGCAGCATGTACTCAAATTTCAAGAGTTGTTTTCAGCTGGTTCTCTTCTTTGAATCTGCCATCGCTGCTACCAGTTAACTGTGCCCAGGTTTGGTGGTCATTTCATCAGAAAGAACGCTTTTTCATCATGGAAATTCAACAGCCGCTTTCTTCTAATATCAGAAAAGGGTTCTAATGTTACTGTATGGCATAAAGCTTGTTTAACAGAGGTGAAAATGCTGTCAATGAAACAGCTACCAGTCTAAAACAGTTTTTAAAAAGAAGAGCAAATAATAAAAGTGTAATGTACTAAAGTAAGTTAGATTAATTTGAAGTAATTACAATGGTAGTGTATTAAAAGGTAACCATCCAAGCACTGCTCATTATTTTATTACCTGAATGATGGTTTCTTAAAATGCTCAGGGAGGGGCCTATCCTATGTTTAGTCTTGCACCTTAAATCTATCTCTGTGGATTAAAGATGTTTCACAACAATAATCCAGAGAATGACATTGTGGTTACAAGAAGCCAACATCAGTCTCATTCCCAGGGTGCAGATATGAGATAAATGGGGGTGAATATTTAGATTTTATTTGAAAGTTCATTGATTCAGAGTTTCAGAAAAACGCTCAAAGTCACAATTATCAGAAGTCAGAAACATAACTGTATACTGTTATACACTATTATAATAACCCATTTTTGATAAGTCACTGAATAAAAAACACAATTTCCATTTTGTGCAGCAGGAGTCTGGTTTGATTAACCCAGTGTAAATGTACTCTTTCTGGCTTTGGGCCTTAACAGCTGAATTTAGTGGAGGGTATCTTCTAGATAGCAGCTCGAGGAGACAGGATTACTCTCTGCCAAGCTCAGTACTGTACTAGTTGACACCTGCCGTTTTATAACCAGCTGTCAACACCATATGATAATTAGCACCCCTGTATCATGAAAATCACCTTTCAGAGACTGTTATATTAAAACACAGGGATATGCTTAGTGGAAGTATTCTCCTTGGCTCCTTTCTATTTTGAAATCAGTGACGTTTTAAAGTTATTCCTCAGCCAATGGTATGCTTCCGTCACTGTGCTTTAAATGCCCGATAACCAAAAGCTAATTTTATTGGTAAGAAATTACCAATGAATTAATTTTTTTATTATCTACTTTACTTATGACCTAAATCTTGTTAAACAGATAATCATTTGGAGAAATAATAATTATAACAATATCTGCACGATACAGTCAAAAGGCAGCAGATTCAGTTCAGAATGATTAGCATCAGTTTTTAAAACTCATTTAAACCATGTATACTAGAATAAAATGACACTTTAATGCACTGTCATTACTTAAGAGCTGCTCAAAGAAAAGAAAAACCCACAATGTTAAGGTCATACATAAAGTGAAAGTGTGCGTGAAGTCAAGAGTCGTTATCTCTGACTCTTCTAATCTTATGTCACATCATATGTTTATCTGTCTAATTTACCCACAGGTTCCCTTGCTAAAGCAGAGTCACAAGCAATCAAGTCTGATTAGCAATGCTGGCAACAAAGAGACAAACACACATGCACACATACACTTAAATACACACAGTACAGCACAAGACGAATGTCAGTGCTCTGGAGGAATTCATACTGAGTGAAGTGAATAGCCTAACGCTGGTCAAGAGAAAAGATGCTGAGTGCTTCCCATCAGAGAGAAGCAGAAATGTTTCACTGGCATTAACGCCTCTAGAAATATACCAAAAAAAGAGAGACGTGTGGTATATGCTGCTCTCCCCAAGGGCGCAAAACAGATATAATTAAACATTTTCAACAAGATCAGGTTACGTAAACAGACCGTGCCCTCCTTGCATGCAGATGGTATATTTAATTGCTGTTCATGTAAGCTATATTATACTGGCAAACCAAATAATGCACCATTTTTAGAACAATAGAAGCCAGTTATATGGACAAAGGATGTTGAATATGGAGCTGCCAGGCAGGAGGAAAAGAGGAAGACCACAGAGAAGGTTCATGGATGTCGTGAAGGAGGACATGCAGAGGGTTGGTGTGACAGAGGAGGATGCTAGGGATAGTGTGAGATGGAGGCAGATGATCCGCTGTGGTGACCCCTAAAAGGAGCAGCCAAAAGAAGAAGAAGAAGGAGCCAGTAATATGTTTGAAAGTTACACAGTGCATTGTAAGGGAACACAGTAGTAAATTAGAGTCGACCAGATGTAGAGGGATATTATTTTAGTTTTCTGGATTCCTGTTTTGATTTATTTATTATTCTAGTCAATTATGAGTGTCATTTCTTCATTTCCCACCTGTCTCCTTTTGCTTATCAGCCCTCAGTCTATGTATATACAGTCCTGTCTTCCCTTTGTCCATTGTCAAAACCTCTGTTTTCCCCCCCCTAACATGCTCCCTCATCTTGCTTTGTTTTCCTGGATTATTCTTGCTCCTCATGTCAGGTTTTTGGATTTCAGTTTTGAGTTATCCTTCTGGACTTTGTTATTGTTTTAACTTTGCTGTCAGTCAAATAAAAAAGCTTGCTTGTTATTTTGTCTGCCTGAGTCCTGCATTTGGGTCCTCTCCATATCACCACCTGACAGATACTTGTTGGAAAAATTAAGAAAAAAATTAAATGAAATTTCATGACAGCAAAGACATAAAACCAATTAAACAGAACTTCCACACACTGTTGTTTACTGGTGGTATATTTATTAAATTACATTTCAGCCCATTCCACCTTCATCAGGTACTTGGGCAACATCCCTGCATTGCCATCTTACAACATGCAATCAGAGTACTAATGAGATTAATCTGACTGATGAACACCAAGCCAATAGCATTAGCAGGATCATCAGTGTGACAGTACTGATCTCAAGTGACATCCAAATAAGTTCAAAAACTCTTCAAGTTCGGAGGACAAAACAACAGGGTGTAAACTAAAACTGTTCAACTCATCAAAACATTACATTATCGACCACATTCCATATGCACTATACATAAATCAGAAATATAAATACCAGGTTTTTATGTATTAAACTATCCAATAGGTAAGTCTTATTGCAAGTATTATTCAGTAAATTTGCACATGGATTACATACTTAGGACTCAGAAGATAAAAAGCTAAAAGATCAATAGGATTTATCAGTGAATAATATCAATAAATAATAAAAATAGCATCCAATATGTTGTCTCTCAAAATAAGTGAGTATAAAACTGTGACTCACCGACAAGATAAAGATTATCCAGTATCTGCATTACAAACTTTGTCACCTAGGGGACACCTAGGGGTGTGTCGAGAAATACGATTGGCCGCCCCTGGTGCCCCCAGCACCATTAGATGAGAGCATATAGGAGCAGTAGGAATGTAACTGAGTACATTTACTCAGTTACAGTAATTTCCAGTAATACAGTAATTTACTGAAACTTAATGTACTTTATTTAAGTAGTTACACTTTATGCTGCTTTCTGCTTTTACTCCAGTATCTTTTGGATGCAATTACTGTGCTTTGGGCTCAATACTATTTATTTTAAAGCTTTTAAAATCTGTAGTTAAATTAAAATATCATAGATCAAGCTACCCAGCAATATATAAGTAATATATATAAGTAATCATCAACAGCTGTCACATTAAAGAGATGTATACAGTAATAAATCAATAATTATGATCCAATAAAATCATGTATATGATTCTCAAAAGCATCATTCCACATAATGAGTGCATTTACTTTAGGTACTTTAAATATTTATTTGACTATACAAACTGTGCACTATTAAGCTACTTAAGTAGGATAATAACTTTTACTGAAGTAAAAAGTCAAAAAAAAAAATTTCACAGAATAAATCTGTAATAGGTCACAGGGCTGCACGAGCCTGAAAATCATGTTTTACGCCATTTTTCTACACCAATTTTATTTCTGTTTAAATATTCAGATTTCCTGTAGGCCCCCCCTGCTGTGTTCTTTGTCCCCCCTGTGCCGCCCCATTTAAAAACTCCTGGAAATGCCCATGTAGCCGACTGTACTATGAACATTCACTCAATGTAGCGTACATTAAAAACCTAGTATTTGTCTTTCTGATTTGCGTATACTGTTAATGGAATATGGCTGATAATGCAATGTTTTGATTTATTGAACAGTTTTGAATTAGAGCCTATTGGTTTGTGCTCTGAGCTTGAAGAGTTTTAAACTTATCTGGATGTCACTTGAAATATACAAACAAGTTACTGGCTGACTAACACATATGTGCAAGGTGTTTGTTTGTCAGATTAATCTCATTAGTCCTCTGATTGGATGTTGGAATGATTGAGGCATTTCCTATGTGTGTATACATATGTGGTCCATATGTTGCCCATATACCTGATGAAGGTCAGATGGAGTGAAATGTAGTTTAATAAATATACCATATGCAGTAAGTGAGACAGTGTGCAGGAGTTCTATGAATGTTTTTATTAAAATTTTTCCTGCAAAGCACCTGTCACTCATTCAGGTGTGCAGAAATTTTGTATCAGATGTCTGTATGTCAGCAAAGACAAACGGTTCCATCATAGTGCTTGTTGTAAGGGAGGTATATCATGCTACATCCCTAATTATTGTAATGGTATTTCAGATACTTACTTTGGTCTGACTTTGTAGGAGATGTGGGGCTTATCTTCTCCGTGGAGTTGTCACTTCCCTCATCCATAACGTATTCAAAATTTAAGATAAACATCATCACCACTCCCTCTTCATTTTTCACTGGGATTATGTGAGTATTACACTGAAAGTCAGACCCTGAAAGACAGACAAAGCATCAGTGTCAAAAAGAAGTGTCATGCAATGCTCTTCTGCTAATCATCTCTGAAACTGTTAAGTCTGTGTGAGAGAGGTTTACCAACATGTACTATCAAAATCAGATGGGTCAGTATAAAAGCCATTAGTTACAGTTTTAATTTAAAAGAAATGTAAAAATGACTAATAACACTTTCAATGCCTGCATGTCAGAACAAATAAAATAGCTGAGATAAAATAAGTACACTCAGAGGTTACACAAAGTTTATGTTGGTTCGTGTCTGTTTCATGCCAAATTCTTGTGCATGTATTTTAATTAGCAATATATTGCATAAAAATGATTATGTTGCAGTGCAAGAGTCATAGCACAATGTAGACAGCATGGTTTAGTATAACAGATCAAACAAGCAGAACAGATTACAGCCAATTTAAGAAACTGCGATGTGCACATAGAAATAATCACTAAAAATATCCATTGTGTGAGGCAGTGGAGCAGAAACTCAGCAAGATTCTCAACCACACTAGTTAAAGCTGTGTTAGCAAAATCTACTCTTGCCTGTGGGCAAGTGCCCACCAATAAAACTCTCTACCCACTGGACTTGAAGCAACACAACAGCTACTTTACAGCTAGGAGTGCATACAGTATCAGTGATCCATTCTGGTATGAGAAAAAGCTTTCATGACAATGTTTTCTTTTAAACTACTACAATTTTTATCACATTATAAAAAAATAAAAAAGCCTCATTGAATGTTTTTAAAAATATTAACAAATCTAACTGTATTTACCATTTTGAACCAAGCAATAAAATCAAAATGTTTCAGAGTAAAACTGTACCTTTGTCTCTCTGTGTAGGTCTGTCTGTCATTCTCTCTGTCTGATTATGTTGCTCCTATACTCACAGAGGACACATATTACCAGTGTTCGCTGCAATTTCCTCAGGGCTCACAGACACCCTGCCAGCAGCATTCATTAGCAGTAGACTTGCTGTCTGACTAAATATAACAAGCTTGGTCTGCCTCTACATGCCAGAGTTCTGTTGGACGGATTTCAGCATCAGAACTCCCAGAAATAATGTTGCATTGTCGCCACTAAAAATATGATCATGTGATTTAAATGAAATGGAAAAAATTGAAAATGCACCACTTGGTGTTAGAGAACAGCGGAATTCAGTGATTCACAGGTATTGAGTGAATTAAGGGGAATAAACAGAACAAAATACAAGTACACATGTAATGTGTTACTAAGACTAGAAGGTGTGGAGTGCAATCTCATCTTGTGTAAAGGGTGCCTGGTAATGTTACATTATAAAGTAGAGAGTGGTGCTTAGAGAGCAGGGCAACCTCGAGTCCTTCCCCAGTAAATCCCCTTTTCATAAAAAGCACTTTTCCTGCATTTCCCAGAAAGCCTTCAACTAATTCTACATTGTCCCTTCTGTAAAAGGGAGCATTTTGGTGTTGACTTTGATCTGTTTGATTTAACACTATGCTCAGAGGGAAAGTAAGTGGATGAGAGAGTTATTCAGAATCAGCTTTTGATTGCCTGATAAATTGAATAACTGTTAAAACTGTTTGCTTACTAACATTTCTTAACACTTTATTTTATTCTAACCTAAACAGCTGAGAGAGTACAGAAACTGTGCAACAATGTTCTCCAGTCAGAATACAAGTGGAAACACTGCAATCAGAGTACTGATGTGTTATGTGAGTTATGTGCATAAAAATCAGATTTTGTTCAAGTCTCCTCACTTCCAAGTACACATGCATCCAAGTACACATGCAAACAGCAGCTGTCAAGTAAGAAGATCCAACCTACCACTGAGCAGCTGCATGTAAGATAAACAATATGTATGGTAAAGGGTAAATATGCTAGTTGGAGTTATTTGAAAAGAAATTCTAGACAAAGAGCAAGACATGGCATAAGATATAATTTATTAATCAACCCTGAACAGAGAGCAACGCTGAAATGGTTTGTTAGCATGAAGAAATGAAAAAGACTTCACCATTTCTCTTCCTTATGCGAACAGATGCGGATGTCATCCTTGCTCCGTTGCTTAGGTATGAATGCACTTATTTAAATTTTATTTTAAATTTCAATTTAATTAGAAAACTCTAGTAGAGATTAACAGGAAAGAAGACTGTGGAAAGAGAGAAGAGGATTGAAATCCAACAAAGGTCAGTTTCCACGCATGTGCTATGTGCCTGAACCATTTAGCCACCGAGTCACCTAGTTATCTTAATCTCTGTCTGTGTGTGATTGTGTGTTTCTTTGTCTGCAAACTCCTCCTAGACCATCAGGAGTTGAGCAACCAAACTTGGCACACAGGTACATCTTAGGTCCCTGTAGGTTCTTATCTATATCAGATATTATGGCATCTTCATGTTGCCTAGCAACCACCTACCAATGGGCTAAAATGGCCTGTTTTTACCGTCGTTACCAGATTTACTGCCGTCACCCATAGATTGTGTGCCATGCAAACTGAAAAGTGGTAAGGCATAACTTTTACTTTGAAGGTGAATATTCTCTGTATCCGTTGCACTTTTTCAAGTTTCACTACCCCTCAATGAGTAGCTGGCCAGTGTCTACAAACAAGTCGGCATCTTCCATACAAATTACGGGCGACCACGGCAATCTACTAGCAACCAAAGCAATCACAAGGAAGGCTTTTATTGCAGCACCCACTTTGTGATCGATTTCACCTAGCAACATTTAGCAGCCTCCAGCAACCACTTGCCAACCAGTCAGTGAATACACATTTTCCCTAGCGACTAGAGGTTGCCAGGGGGTTGCTGACTGGGCTGAGCCCTAAAACGACCCATATGAACAACATCTACGAACCGTATTTTTTACTTTTCTCAATGTGATTAAGTATATCTGTTTGCCAACAGCATGAACAGCCCAAACAGCACTGTAGCATAGGACATGTGCTAGTATAAATAAATAAATAACACATTTGTTTGCTTACTTATAATGCATGGGGAAACAGGCTTGCATGCTTATTGTCTTCATTCCCCTAGGCAAATTTTTATTCACATTACACCTAATTAACAGAAGAGTAATGTAACTGCATAATCAACTGACATTAGGATACTTTATATGAAAAAGGAAAAGCTAAGCTTAAATGAAATGGTGTAAAATCACTCCTGAATAATAGGAATAATAAACTAATCATTTACTTGTAATTATTGATTATGATGATAGCGATCTAGTCTGTTTTTCACAGAAGCCTCTGTGAGCAGCCAGAATGGTACTGTAAGTTCAGCAAAAATATTTCTGGGCTAGAATTTATCTTACCAGATGGTGAAACAATGGTCATGCTTAAAGGCTAAGCCGTGGGGGTTCCTTCTCATATGGTCTCCTGCTGAATGTCACCTTTACCAAAATGGATGAAAGGAAAGCTTCTTTTAACTTAAGTTGAATCAGCACAGACAGTGTGTTTCTAAATTTGATCTCATAATGTGCTCTTATCAATATATTCATTATAAATTTTTTTTTTTTGAAACTTAGAAAGCACACAGTGCTCTTATCGTGTTGAACAAGAAGAGCATTTTGTGGGTAGAACAGGGAGGTTTTCTTTCTCTAATCAAAAAAAATGTGGAAGCATGTCATGTGATCAGCAGAGTTATTCATGACTTGATGAGACAACTGGGTTATTCATCTTCTTTTTGACTTCCAAAAACGTTTAAATAATCTACTGAAAGTATTTCAGTGAAGATTATTACATGAACACAAAGCTGACTTGATTTTGAAATTATTAAACATAATTAATTATAATTTAATTGTAAATAACTGTTACTGTTATTTACCTGTTACTGCTAAATAACTAAATCAATTTACCATTTATTAACAATGGCTATTATAAAGTGTTAGTCCACTAAAATATGTTCAGTTTACTCCCTAATTAATATTCTATAATGCCTTACATGTAAAATAGGTGGTGATTGTTTGAGATAGAACTGGAGCTAAATCAAATATTATTATCTGAAAGTAAGTGCCAAAATCACACTTATTTAAAGTTAAATTCAAGCCATAGAATAAAAACCAAATGCAAATGAAAAGATCCCATTATCTAGATCTGTGACACCACCCCCTGTTGAGTAACAAACTGCCTTGGCAGACATCACTTCACAGCTAAAACAAAACTGTCAGACAGCTTTTTTTAAAGATGCTGTGGTTATCAAGAAAGGATTTTAGATTTCTAATTTGACCTATTTACAACCCATTATGTTACAACTGTGCTCTATGTCTGGATCACAGAGTTATAAAAGGGGGAAAGGACTTTGGAGAAATACATAGCAGGAAACCAACACAAAGCATTCTTATTTTACAGTTGAGAAAGAAGTTTAACAATAATAAAAAACAATGCATGCTGAATATCTAAGCCCTTAATTTAGAATATAATTACAATTAATGATGTACCCTCATTAATTACAGCTTTATCATCAATCCCTGTTTTATTTTCAGTTTTCTTTGCCAGGGCATCTTTAATTTAAAGTCATTTGTATTGAACTATACAGTATATTAAAAAAGGTCTCTACATTCCTTCCTTGGTAACATTTTATAATAATTGTAAACTGATAGCTAATTAAACTTTAGTAAACTGTTAGTGTATTGTTAACAGGCAATAAAATGGCAAATAATATTTACAAATTTAATAACATCATTTATGTTCATTTATGTTATTAGTTTATGTAATCAAATATTTATATATTATATATAGTATTATTACACTATAATAACACTATATATAATTAGTATTATAATATATATATTTAGAGCACACAAAATATTTTAGATATCATACTATGCGTTTAATGTAGAGCTCGACCGATATGTCCCCCGATATAACCCATTCTTATACCGTCAAATACTGCTCCTCAGTCAAAGCCAATGACACGAGGTCTCCTTTTGTATTGGTGCAGTGACACCCGATGGGCTGTTGCGGCAAAAGTGAGACAGATTTCAAAAGAAGCACCTTAAGTCTAATTTTTCCACATTTGTGGGATATTTTAAACTGAAAACAAGAATATTTTCCTAAACCTTATGAAATAATGAGTGACACCAAAAGTAAACAGTGGGTGGAAAAAAAACAAAACAAAAAAAAATTAATCAAATAGGACATGAACCATGGTCTCCAGGTTCCTATTCTTGTGATTTATGCCACCACCAATCCACTTACTCATATGCTCTTTAAACCAAGTATAATAAACACTGGTTTAAACTTTGTAATAGCTATCCAAATAAAGTTTAAATATGCACAATATTGTATTTATTAATCATTTAGAATGTTGTACAAACCAGTCATTAACCAGTTAGTAAAGATTATTAGGTGTATTTTAGTTAAGTTAATAAACTATCAATTTACCATTTAAGAATTGTTATTATAAAGTGATACCCTTGTCTGTAGTATTATTCATATCTTCTCTGCTTACCATGTTCATAGTATCAAAACATGTTTGGCTATCAATGGCATCACTGTAAATTTGTTAATGTCAGTTAGTGGCTTTCTTTAAAATGTTTCACAGCACTGCTCTGCACACCTTTTTAAGACCTCACTGTGCTCAGAGTTATTAAAGCCCCTAAAACCTCTCCACTAATGCGGAGGATGTCACTAGACTGTTACATTCTCCATGTTAGTGTCTCACCCATCTAGGTAATTTAAGTTTATTTTTGCCATCTTTGAGTATAGCAGCTTGGATTAGACATTTTTCCTTTTCTTTGCAAACACTTGGACAATTTATTAAATTCTTCCAAACAGATTCTGTTAAACTCCATTAGAAGAATCAGCAAAGTGGCACCTTCATATCTCTTTACTGAAGTTCTATGGAATTTAGGTCTGAGTTTTTGCAGGTCCACTCAAGGACAGTCAGAGACTTTTTCCAAACCCCTTACACAGTTGTTGTGGTTTTATGCTTTGATTATTCAAAGCATAAAACCACAACAAGTGTGCTGTCCTGATAGCTAAACTTTCACCCCAATCTCACTCCCAATTTCCACTCTAAGGCAGTTTTCATTCGAAGGCCTCTCTGTATTTGGCTGTATTCATTTTTCTCTCAACTCAGTCTACCTACCCTTGACCCAGCCCCCCTAAAAAATATTGCTACCACTACCATGCTTTGCTGTGGAGATGGTATTAGCCAGATGAGAGCAGTGCCTAGTATTCACCCCACATAGTGTTTGTAGTTCCGGCCTAAATAATTCCGTTTTTAGACTCATCAGATTAGAGAGTCATTCCTCATTTTTCTGCAGTTCTTTAAATGTAGTTTGGCAAACTCCAAGCGGGCTCTCATACCTTTTACTCACAAAGTCCTGATTAATGGAACGCTGCCAAGATGGTTGTCCTGTCAGCAGGTTTTTTTCTCTCTGCAGAGGATTTCTGAAGCTTTCTAAGAAAGACTGTTTGGTCCCTGGTTAATACCAAGGACCAGCTTACTTGATTACTCAATTTGGCCAAATGGCCAACTCTATGAAGAGCCCTGGTAGTTTCATACTTCATCTGGTTCACAAATATTGAGGTCACTGTGCTCATGGGAACATTCAAAGCTTTAAAAATTATGAAGGATGTAAAAAACTAAAGGTGTGCACCCTTAATGACCTGTGGTAACCATGGGGACTGGTTAGCGCCGGGACAAGGAAACCCATGTATGTGTGTGTTCGCGACCAAGAGTAGATGTACTCTCATGCTCAGCAGAGCTCCTGAATAAAGTCGTGATTAAGCCACAGAACAGACAGCTCTTCTTATTTGATATAAATTATTTTAAGCCCCTACCCTGGTATATGCCTCACCAAACATTATTATGGCGGTGTGCAGCAAGTTCTTTTTATGGCTTGTTTTCTCGTCCTAACATGTATGTGACTAGACACATGTAAATAACACTTAAAGCAAACAGAATGCATCTGACTACAATATGAAATCCTGCACCAAAGGGTCTGAATACTTTTACTGAGTGTAGACAGGTGGGAAAGAATGGCAATTTGAGTCGTTTAAAATTAAGTTTAATAAGATATAAAGTATGCAAAAAGTAAAACTCAGACTACTTTATGAAATTAGTGTATGCAGTTGTAGCCAGTACGGCCACTGATATCAGTATCACACGAATATGATGTTACTGTCACTCTAAAATATTTTACATGGTTAACTCACTATTGAAAGAAAAAACAAAAGAGGAAGCTCCACATGTTTAAGCACGCCATCTGTGTCCCTGGGAATTGTTGGTGTCTGTACAACTTGCAGTACTCTAAGTGTTAAAAATGATGAATGTGTCATACTGCTCTAAAAATTCAGGGAACACTTGAACAATCTTAACTTTGATTTTTGGTGTGATTTTGAATCCATCCCTCAAAGGACTGATGATTTTGGTTTCCACTGACCACTGTTACATCATTTTGTTCTCAACAAATTACACAATGTATGTCAGTTAAGATTTTTAACTTGAACATTTCATTCATCTAGATCTGATTTAAGTCTTCCCTTAATTTTTTGGAGCTGTTGCGGCTTCTGCATTTCTTCTTCTGCATTGAGTATGTGTACCACTGAAGATTGCTGACTATTTTGGTTTTAGGCTTTTCAGCCTTCCTAGTCTTCTCAACTCAGCACAAGATGTTATCCAAACATGGGCATAGCTGTTGAACATAGTTAACATCTTTGACAGTAGAGGACTTTTTACTAGTGAGAGGGTGAATGTCCATTCATTCCCGGACCTTTATGTAGACCCTTTCCCTATGAGCCAAGAAATGTTATTTACACCTGCTTGAAAGATTGGACACTGTATTAAGACAAGCTCCCTATACATGATGGAAATTTCATTACTGTAGATTCTGTTTCCATCATCAATTATTTAAACATTGCTGCTTAATCAAGTGATCCTTTCGACACAATTACAATGATGACCAACAGAGAAAAAAAGCTGTGGTGAAACTTTAAGATGTCTTAAAGACACATAAATAAATACATATAGTGCTGTTTATATTTGTAAAGTGGAGTTATATTTATATTTGCTATTGTTTCTTTCCGACCAGACTTTTCACAACTGTACTGTAGCTAAACACAGCCCTGCAACTACTGCCCGGTAGTGAGTGTTGTATAATGAAATCTGACATTGTCTTCTTTCAGGGCTATTCTGTTTAAACCAATACACAACATTACTGGGGCATAGCCCATCAGGACTGGGGTATGTAGAGAGAGGCCATGCAAGCTAACCCTTTGTTTAGAGTCCTTGGGCCCTGTGGCAATATCTCGCCCCAATGAGAGCGCTGTAAGCTACATAGCCTGGCCTAATTTCATCTTCAATCAGTGTCTTCAGAGCTATCAGGGATAACTAGCAGCTCCAGCACACATAGCATTTCATTTGTGTTTATCAGTTCATGATATTTTGCGCCATGATCTTTAATTCTGTTTAATTTGACACAGATGTTGGCAGGTTAAATGCACTGGAGAATAAGATGTAGGTTAACATACAGAAGCCAATTAGGAGAAAAACACAGATGGTATGGGGAGGAACAGTCCATGGTCTACTATTATTATCTAATGCAAAGAGGACAATATTGTTATAGTGTTATCTCAATAACTCTCATTGTTGATTTCCACTTATTAATTAAGCTTATATTCATTTGATTTGTTGAAATGAGCTCATGCTTCAGAAACTTTTAAATAGTACACAGTACCATCTGCTTGCACAAGCTGATTTTCCACTAAAAAATAAAATCAGAAAAAGCAGGAAAATTCTATCCGCTTCACTTCATAGTACGAGACACCAAAGAGGGCTCAGCATAATGAAAAATGGATGTGCTCTTTTGGAGGGTAGTCATCCAAGTGTCCTGCAGCACACCTTGTGTACTGTAGGCACTCCCTGTCCCCTGTCCCCTCACTCCCCTGCCACTAAATCCTCAGCAGGGGTACATGGCCCTTCAGTCCCCTTGGTGGAGAGCCACCTATGAAACTCTGCACCCAAGCATACCACATGTCCCACATCATTCAGCAAGGTTAGCTAAGCTGCTGCTGTTACATGGCCATTATCCATTTAACTTCTCTCTGCTCCATGGTGTCAGCTTCCTTTTGTTAATACTCATTCAGGTACAAAGTATTATTACACCCTGTGGAATAGGATAGCTCTACAAAGCCATCAAGGGAAAGCATTTATCTCATTGATTATGCATCATAGCTGGAGGAAGACTGCATATGCGGTATCTTTTCTCACAGCACGTCTTGGTTCTTCACATAGAGGGGAACACAAAAATTAAAAGCAAATGCTCTTGTGCTAAAGGCCTTTGCTGTGCTCCCATGGTTGCCATTGTTCCCCTACTTTTAATTTCTAAGCATACACATAAGCAGCTTAACTTTTTGCTTTTTCAATGAAAAGAGAAAAAGCTTTGTTGCCCCTGATGTCACACAGCTTCCTCAAATCCAAACCTTACTTTTTCACATTTCTTACTGCAGTTATTGATGGGAGAGGAAAACAAACTACGCATGTCACATTTCAGTTCCTTCAAGCACTGGCATTTAAGGTACAGATCACAAGTCAACCAATATTTCGAGTGAAACTTGTGTGAAAAACAGGGAGAAATAGAACACTGGTAACCTGCCTAAGCTAAGGCTGGTTTATTTCATGATTTGCGATGTACGGTGTGTGCATGGAAAACGGAGGGCTTTTATACAAAGGATTAACTGATTTGCATTAGGGCTGATAACTTCAAATACAGTTCGGAGAGGAGTCATGGAATACAACCACTTTCTGCCCATCAACTTCAATTTGTCAACTGTCTTAAATCAATAGGGCTACTTCGCTCAAGGATGGCATGAATCTTTCATTCCCTTAAAGCAGTAGGAGCATGTGAATTGTGTCCTCCATACCAGTTTAATGCATTTACTCTGAAAGCTGCTCATTCCCAGTCACTGCACTGTCAGCCCTGACATCTTTATTCATGAGCACACATGCTCACTATAAATTCCTCTGAGGAGTATTAAGAGTTGTGTTTTGGAGACGTAATGCACACTAGAGGGGATTGTGAAGAGACTGGGACTAATGATTATGTTGGAAGGTTTTTTTTTTAACTCTCATCCGCCATGCTTTAAACATTCCATGCACATGACATTTAGACAGTGTATAGAACATACATGTAAGATGGGAGGATGGGAATCTAAAAAAAATAAATAAATCTTTAAAATCCTACTTGTCAAAAATGCCAAGCTGTTTGAGCTCTCCCAGCCAGACCCTAGAGTGTGTTGTGAAATTGTCTTGCAGGTTTCTGCAACAATCTATTTAGCAGTGCAGCAGCTGGCTTGTGGTTTGATCGTGATTAGCAAAAAATAATAAAATAAAATAAAAACAACAACAAAAAACATGGCTGACAGCTGCTGATGGAAGATTAAACATGTATCCATGGCCCAGAATCTAATCAAACTCATAATTAAAAATTAAATACCTGGCTCCTTATGATTAAATAAAATATTAGCTCTTTTTTCCATTTTAGACTTCAAATATATAAAACTGCTGTTTGCACTTGACTTGGAAGTCATCACGAACTAAATAGTGCAAAAGAGGCTTCTCTTGGCACAAAAAAGGGTGCAAAATGAAAACAATAAAGCATGATCTCAATGTGGAGCTCCACGTGAGCAGTACCTTTTGGATTAACTCTGTACAGCTATGTCATGCTGACCATAAAAAAGCTCATGTGAGAGCATGGCAGGAGGTTGTCAATCTGCGGATTTATGCCACTGAGTGGTAACATCATATTAATTCTCTCTGACTCAGGATTGCTGTCTCTCAGTACACCATTCATACCAGGACTGGCCAAAAATGAATGACAAAAGTCTACCGCTTAAGGGAGAGCATTTTCAGCGCAAGCAAATCTGTACCCTGTAACATGTACAGCAATTTTATAGGTCACTGGATTGATCCACTGTCTACTGAAGCAACTGTAAACCTTTGATACAAAGCATAGCATCACTAAATGATCCACAGAGCTTCAAATACACAGTGTATTTTAGTGTATTTGACAATTTGTAAAGCAAACAAAGTAATTAGTGCAAGGTAAAGTAAAAAAAACAAATAAACTTTACAGCTGTCATAGCATCTACTGCTTTATCTTCCATGTGTTGTCTATTGTATGGTAAAAAATGGTGTTTATACACCATTTGCATTTAATCATTAGCTATTATTAACCCTGTCTCTCTCCTATAGGTGTGCCTTTTTGTCCTGTCTCCCTCTGCTCTCTTCTGTTTCCCCTCACCCCCAACCGGTCGCGGCAGATGGCTGCCCCTCCCTGAGCCTGGTTCTGCCGGAGGTTTCTTCCTGTTAAAAGGGAGTTTTTCCTTCCCACTGTTGCCAAGTGCTTACTCATAGGGGGTCGTCTGATTATTGGGGTTTTCTGTCTAATGTTGTAGGGTCTTTACCCTAAAATATAAAGCGCCTTGAGGCGACTGTTGTTGTGATTTGGCGCTATATAAATAAAACTGAATTGAATTGAATTAAAAGGAAATATATAAAACTAAGAAGACTGTGTAGATGTTAAAGTGATGTATTCTATAATTTTACTTCTGTAATTTATGTTCTTCTCACATGGAGCTACGGTATGTACTGTATTATCTTACATACTGATTATTAGACTTGCATGCATACATTATTTTCATTTGACACTAAACACAGAGCACCGAGATGAAAAAAAAAAGCAATATATAAGTTGTATTATCATGTTGTCAGAATAATATGTAATGATATATTATTATATTCATATATGATGAATAATATATATGTGTTTTGATCATAAGAACACTTCATAAATCTCTAATAACCCTCTAGATGTGTGAGGATCGCGTATATCTGTTTATTTTTACAGGTTACATGAATAACTCCAGCATAAACTTACAGGAAGAAAGACTAGCCTTACTGTTTTCCTCTGTCTGAGGTACTGTGGACTGTACACCTCTGGCTGGTTGGTAACCAAGTGACAAACCAACATGAAGTGAGGAGCTGCAGTAGGTGCTATCCAGACACCTCTCAGCTTAGGGGCATGCTGTGACAGCCCCACTGTCGTGCCAGATCAGTTACTTACCATCCTTGCGGTAGTAGGTGATCTCCACCTTGCGCTCCTCGGACCCAAGCACAGCCTGTGTCACCTGCTTGATGGCCTCTTTGTCAGTTAGGTCACCATGGAGGAAGTCACATGTGCATGGCTTCTGCATGATGTCTGGTCTTGAGAAGCCCGTCATCTCACAGAAGCCATCATTGCAGTATATGATTGCACAGTTCTCCACCCTGGCATTAGCTATCACAAATTTCCGGTCTGTACGAAAGAGGGAAAAAAATTCAGTCAACACAACAAGTTCACTGTCACTTCTTAAACAAATTCAGTATATAGAAAAATTAGCAGCCTTGCAAAAAAAACTTAACATTTCACTTTGTCTTTTGTTTGTCATTTCATTTACGGAAAGAAAAATATTAGAATAAACATTTTTATATATTTTGTAATCTCACTCTTAATTTCTCAAAAACGTTTGCTTTGTGGTATTTCATTATCCGGTAGCAGAATTTGTGCATTAACAAGATACTTACTCTGACCCTCGAATTTCCGAATTATTATTCCAAGGAATGTGTTTTGTGGTGCAACGTGACCTCTCCTTATAGGCATATTTAGACAAAGAATATTCCAGCGATCTCCAGCAAAAAGCGCCTCCACAAGTAAATCCCAAGTTGCAAAGGTTTGCTCTTCGTGAGGTTTCTTTGACCGAATTCGCTAGACGCAAGCACTCTTTCCACTTTAAATTACCTTTCTACTTTACCGAGGAGTTATTTATCCCGTTTGTATAACTGAGCATCTAAATGGCTCCTCTCCGAAACGCGCGGAATCGGGGAGGACTGCTTGAGTTAGGTTTAGTTCGCAAAGCATTTCGCGTTGAGGTTGGGTGCGATCCTGACGTCCTCTGTCGCGGTGTGTTGGGCGCACACAGTGGACACAGTGGTTAACATGCCAAGGGGAGTGACGTTGCTCTCAGGGGGCTTAGCCCGCGTATGTCCCAGCCTTGTGGAGCAACACTGAACATTACGGGAATACACTGTGTGTTTACAATATGCTGCGTAGTGTGAAAAAATGTCACCCCCATGGTGACAGCAGACTTTTAGTGGAGGGTGATAGTTTACAGCAGGGTGATACAATTTAAAGCACACCCATATTTGCACTGGTAAGAATTCCTATACTGGTTTGAACTCTTAAATAACCATTCATACCTGTATAATACTATAATCACCTATATTACTGAAATGCTTGCTGTAAAACGTCTACTTAGGGCTATTATTCACTTCACTGATTTCATATGTAGGCTAGCTCAGAGACCACTGATTAATGAATTAAAGTTCTTAAGCATTTGTGAGCAATCATTTTTTAAAGAGCGCAGCAGCTTGGGAAATATGCTTCTTCGCTTTCTTGAGCAGCCCACTAATTATCACATCTCATTACATGTTATAAGACACGTGAGAAAACGACAGCTTAACCCGAGGTTATCTGCTGGACTGTTTCTTCTTTGTTCCTCACTGCTGGTAGGCAAAGTTTGCTAAATATAGACCTAGCTAGACTAGTCCTTCCTCTGGTTTTATGCTAAGCTAATTGCTGACTGTAGCCGTACAGTGAATGGGCAGATATTAGAGCGGTTTCCATCTTAATCATCGAGCCCTTAGCAAGAAAGCAAAGGCTTATTTCTCTAAATGGTGAACTATATTTCTTTAAGGCAGAAAAAGTAATATGTGGTAATAATAGTAGTAGTAATATGCTATGTGGTGGTCTGCCAGAATTGAGAAAAAAGTGTATTTTATTTTGAAGCCAACATGGGGTTAGCTCATAAATGTGCAAAATATTATAGGGAGTGTTAATTATGTCAGACTTAAATAATTACATGAAACCTCATGAATGCATGCAGTGTTTCTCATATTTTTACATTTTCACAGGACTGTGTGGGTCTGTGCAGGCTGCATTTGACTGACCTCTCCCTGACCCTTCTGTTAGTTTTCTTGCACCTGTATGGATCAGCTTCAGCCTGAGCAGAGGTTTATTTAGCGAGATTAGCTGGAAAAAATCCTGTATGTGCGCTAGGCCCTTAAGAATCACTTTGGGCATTTGTCCATTGTGCTGAAGAGGATAATAGATTCTCTCTGTGAAAAATGCCGGATGAGAGGCGGGGTACACCCTGGACAGGTCGCCAGTTCACAGACATCCACACCTACAGCCACGTTAGAATCACAGATTAAGCTAACATGCAAGCGCCACACAGAAAAGCCCTTGCTGACCAAGAGATTCAAACCCAAAACCTTCTTGCTTTTCCTGAGTTTGTCCTTCAAATTTGTATCTCAGTGGAAGAGCAAAGGTGGGGGTCAGCTCAAGAAACACTTACAGTGGCCTGCACATGAAGGTCAAACCAGAATCTAGGCAACTTTTTGGTTTCTCTGCAGTCAGTTTATGCCACACTGTGTAGGTAACCAAGTTCTTATAGGCTGTTTCTTGGCTTGCCAAAAAAGTATATGTGATTATCAAGTACTTTTTAATCTTATTTTTGACCAGGATGTGTTCTTAAACTTTCATATGGAGCAAGTCTTGTATGAATTTCTGTCACTTGTGAAATTTTGTCAAACAGGAACATCCTATCTTGTTTTGAGTGATGCTAAAAAACTGGTCCATGCTTTTGATACTTTTAGGGTGGACTGTTGTTATTTCTTATTTTCAGAATGTTCCAAACCCAAACCTTCAGCTGATCCTAAATGTTGCAGTGAGAGTATTGATAACAACTAGCAAGAGAGATCATCCATAAAAGCTTCTTTGCATTGGCTCCCCATAAAATCCAAAATAGAATTTAAAATCCTTTTCCTTACATACTAAACCCTTAGTGACCATCGTATCTTAAATTACCATATTATCCCAATAGAGCACTTTGCTCTCAGAATACAAACATCATATTTATGGCTCCTAGATATAATGGAAAGCATAACCTTTACCAGTCACACTCCTCTGTGGAATTAGCTCCCAGTTTGTGTTTTGGAAGTAAACACCATATTTGTTTTCCAGAATAATCTTAAAACTTTCCTGTAGTTACGCTGCTGTAGGCCCTGTGCATCATGGGAGGTCACCATTGCTCGGTGACCTCCCATGATGCACTGAGCATCTATTCTCTACTTCAGTCTCTTTCACTGGCCATATATTTATGTGCCACCATATCATGTAATTATCATTGTGCCTTCTCTCCCCTATAGGTTTTTTCTCTCTTTGTTTCTCCCTGTACCTTTCTGCAGGTGCCTCAGGCTCTGTAGCTGCCTCAGGCTCTGTAGCTGCATGTTCCTCCTGATTTACAGTTACTTGTCTCTCCAACCTGCCCAGTGTTTATTGTTACTGTATATAGCATTTCGCTTTACTATGCTCTCCTTTTCTATTTTTGCTTCCCCTTTACCCCAACCAGTCAAGGCAGATGGATACTTGAGGTCTTTATCTTGCAATATATGGTGCTTAAAACTGGAGGTTGTTGTAACTTGGTGCCATATATATATATATATATATATATATATATATATATATATATATATATATATATATATATATATATATATAATTTAATTGA
>VUQI01007329.1:1643-17009 GCA_015106735.1 Paratilapia polleni | reverse complement strand
CCCCCACTGGACTGCCAAATGACATTTTTAAGATAAAAACCTATTAGAAGTGAAACGCTTTTAAAATAAAAAGAGAATGTAATATTTACCTGCAGGAGGTCATCACTCAGGACCTCAGTTTTTTCAGCCCTGTAAAGAGAAACACAAAGGTCAGTGGTCAAAGTCTGACAACATACCTTCAATATACAGAACACAAACCTGTTCTACAGTAATACAGGCGAGACACAAAAAGCTTGCACAAGATTATTATTGCATGTTATGACTATTCAGCATGCCTTCATGTTGTCTCGGGCTTCGGTGTAGAAAAACAGATGTACCTCCTTCACATGGTGTCAATGCACGCATTTTATTTAAAGTAACCTGACTGACCTGTTACTACCTCTGCTCTGGTTTCTTTCATTATTTTTTCCTCTGATGGTTTTGGCAAAAAGTGATTTTGGTGTTATGTGTACTTGTGCTTATTTATGCATCTATGTAATGCATTTATTGCTTTTTTGGATTGCCAAATAGTCTGTGAGACTTTACAACTTCACCCAAAGAGCTGATAAGACCATCAAAGCCCAACCAGTCTGCAGTTTGCACCGCGTATTGTGTGATTGCAGCAAATTAACACAATAAGCTGAAATTTACAATAAATTATTATCATGATATACTTACTGGGTACCATTTGTACAAACATACTCAACATCAATGCATAAATGCCATGTTGACTCTCCACCCTGTCCAAAAACACACTTCCTTAGGTGTCATCTGCACTGTGTCTGTTATGGCAACAGGTAAAGGTGTGTGGAAGTTGCCAGGTGGATTGTTGATGTCTGAAACACACCAAATGCACGCTACATTGTAGCAGAGTCTGCGGAAAATATTATGGCATGACATCTCTCCAAAAAAAACTCCTAGGAAACGTGGACAAAAAGCCAAAATCACCCCTTAAAACACCAGTAATTGTTTTTCAGCTGTTTGTTTTATATCTTGCTGAGATCAAAGGAGTCATCGCTCTCCCCGTCTTCTCTGTCAATACCAAACAAATCCATCAACACACACAGAAATTATGTCTTCATGCAAAAATCTCCGAAGACCTGTCCCCTCCCTCTAACAGCACAGGCCCATGCACACAGTAGATTTACATCTTGCAGGGGATCAATTAATCCTCTCACATGCAAGAGTTATTACCCAACACTGACGTGAGACACAAAAGTATGATCTTCATGTTACACCCTCGAAATGCAGTACAAGCTTACCTCAGTCATGCCAGAAATACTCTCACAGTTTAGTGAAAATGCTTGTGGTGGCTGTCTGCTGTCTCGAATAAGATATTTTAACTCAGCTGGTCAAAAATTCAAGATGGTAGCAGATTGCTAAACCTTTGCAAAGTTTAAAATTAATGAGGTCTTTCTTTTTAATGATTCTGAAGGCATGCTTCACCATGAGCTGCTGATTTGCTGCTCAGTACTCAATACGAGTGCTATATAGTCAGACTTATATGTAATGAAGATACTCAGTATTGGTTCCTTTTAGAAAGTAAAAACACTTTAAAAAAAAAAATATCATTAAACATTTAGCTTATCACCTAAAAAATATCAGGAAGTACTGTGATGACTGAGTAATTATTTAAGTACTTAAAAAAACATTCTGAAGTGTTTTGATTCAAGTTTCCAAAATATAAAAATGTTCTGGTTTCAAGGTTTTATTTGATGGTGATGCATCTGTGGCACAGGAGATAGACCAGGTCGTCCACTGATTAGATCTTATTGGAGAGTCCGTCAAGATACTGAACCAAATTACCCCCAAGCAGCTATTAATGTGCAAGTGTGTGGTAAATTAAAGTGTGGTTGGCACTGTTGCCTCACAGCAAGGACCTGGGTTCAAACCCAGGTAGGCTCTTCTGTGTGGAGTATGGGTTTTCGCTGGGAGCTAGGGTTTCTCCCACCATTGGAAAAACGTGCTAGGGTAATTCAATTCAAGCCAATTCAATTCTATTTGTATAGCAACAAATCACAACAACAGTTGCCTCAAGGCGCTTTATATTGTGTGATAAATATACACAAATATATATAAATATACAAATATTCTCTACAATATTAGACAGAAAACCCCAACAGTCAGACGACCACCTATGAGCAAGCACTTGGTGAGAGTGGGAAGGAAAAACTCCCTTTTAACAGGAAGAAACCTCTGGCAGAACCAGGCTCAGGGAGGGGCAGCCATCTGCCGCGAACGGCTGGCGGTGAGGGGAAACAGAAGAGAGAAGTAAGCGAGACAGGACCCAAAAAAAAAAAAAAAACAGTCCAGGACACTCTCGCAAAGACAGAGAAGAGTTTCACTTCCTGGTTAAATAAAGGTTACAAAAAAAGAGCTTGAAAAGTTCTTGATAAATGCCACTCTGCTTACATCTGGATTCTGCACCACTTGATTAGATAAAACGGGACATTTTTACAATGTCACCTATGTCTGTGTACTTGTCAAAGCATCTTAGTGAGGATCTGTTTAGCATTTTGGAAAAGTGGGGCTGGTCCTCACTTTTTCTCATCTCTTTAAAGGCCTGCTTGATGGCGAAGACCTGGTTTTAGGGTTATAATTATGTTTAATTAGAGTACAAGTTAAGGAAAGGCATTATGTCAGCCACTGTCATAATGCCAAACACAAACGTGTGCCTTTCTTGCCAATTTCTTCTGTATCTCAAGAGTCATATGTCCTGGGTACCAAATGATTTTTCCCAAACAAAGGAGAAACTGATTTAAAATAGAATATGGACAAATGGATACAAATCAATCACTCTAATGTATTAAGAATACAGTCAGAGATAGAAAACAAGCCATTTATTTAAATGGTTTGTAATGGCATCAGATCTGCAGCCAGAATACCTACACACTGATCCATATGATCGCAATACACATTAGGCTTTACTGGTTTGCCTCGTCTCTGGAGGCAAAAGCTACATGAGCAATCTTTAGATTCTTATCAATACGGAATTAGCATTGATTTGACTGGAGTGCAGCTTGGCTCTAGCCAGAAGCCATTGTTCTAAATATAGACTGCTAGAGCCCAACCCTGAAAGAAAACTTCACAGAAAGCTGAAGAAAAATAGTAGCTATAAAACATGCACCTGTAGGAAAGTCACCCAAACAAACACACAGTCCAAATTCTGAAAACCTGCTCATATTGAAGAATCATATCATGTTACATTGACTCAGTTCTGGTAAAGGGCACTGTGTAAACTCCAGAGGAATGGACAAATCCATAAACACTGCTACCCTGCTATCTTCTACCACAATGCAAATACATCCGAATCAAACTGCTTCCTCATATTAATCACGTGCAAATCATTCTGGCTTCCTCTTTTATAAAAACACGACTTTGTGCCTGCATGGCGTCCCCATCCCTCCACTGTCAACAACCACGGAAATGCTTACTCCACAGAAACCCTTCTGTGTGCCCAGCCCTTCCTGGGACAAACAGAAAACCACAAATCATCACAAACTCTCACACGGTGGATACAGATTTACTGTTTTGTGAACCAGATGTTCACAGCCACCTTAAATCTTTCTGTCTGTCAATTCGCATTTAGTGAATTTGTTGGCAGGTAAACTTTACGGTTTATTATGTGTGATCATGTGTAACTGATGTGTAAATGTGACTGGGGTAAACATTTAACCCAGCATTTAACTTTAATTTGACCTGAGTGATTGCTTGCTGTGATTTTTTTTAGTTTTTTTTTTATGTATTTTCTAGCTACCACCCACTCTTAGTTAAGCTGTGGTATAAATGGCACCCAAGAATTTCTTGCATGCTAAACTCCCCCCAGCAGTAATCCAGAGTGGGTGTGTGCTAGCAAACTATTTTGCCTTTCAGTAAGCAAGCTGTCATTCTGCTCAGTTGAGTTTTACTGCTCTTACAAAACATGTGGAGCAATGTATGCAAGGAACCTAAGGCCAGTGGCTACAGGGTATCGCCTAGAAAACTAATAATCAGCAGACTGGTTAATTAAGTGGAGACAGTAATAAGTGGAGATGCTGCCTCAGAGAGATGGTCCAGGTAGTTTGTGTAATTGTCCCCATCAACACGAATCAGGAAACATGCTTGTCTGCACATCCTAGCATCTGACGGAACATATACCATTGCATATGTGAGTGCATGAGACCCAGGAAGTGCAGTAAAGGGTGGGGTCATTCTTGGGTCCACAGGAAAAAAAACAAAACAAAACTGCTGATAGATTTAATTAAAGAGGTGCTGATGACAGAGAAATGAGTACAGAACTAAGGCCCCCTCCAGGTACACTAAAAGGCTGCAATACAGTGAGCAAACAAAATTAATCTGTTGATTTAATTATTATATATATTTAAGTGGCTCTATCCCTTACATTGATGCCTCTTTATTATATTTGCTTTTGTTGTTTTATTGTACGTGGTTTGTATGTTTTGATTGTATTATATGCAACATAAGCAGGGCTCCCTTGTTTAGGAGAGCTGGCTGTCAATGGGCTTCCCTGTTTAAATAAAGAGAACACAATCTCATTGGCGCTAATAGCCTACGTTTGATTAAATACTTAAAAGCAACAGCTGTGACAGTAAATGAACTGCTTCAGCCATTTCACCAAAAACACAAGACAAGCAACTGCTCATTCTCATCTAAAATATGTATTTGTCCTTTATGTTCAACAGATTAAACAACTTAAAAAGTACTTGTTTAGAAAGTCAATAATAATAATAATAATAATAATAATAATAACTTAAAGCCACTTAATGCTATTAAAGACACATTTAAACAGATAATTCAAGTGTGCTTTCCATAGTGACAGCCACATACTTTTTAACCACATCTGGAACATTTACTTTCCAAACTCCTTGTAGTGTTTAAAAACACTCAGAAAACATTAATGTGACATTTGGGCCAGCTTACTGTACTTCTGACATCATTTAACTGCAAACTGATGGTTTCATTTTCCAAAAGTTCTCCAGGTATTTATTTCACAGAATCGCGACCAGCCCTTCCGACACCGCCCACAATAAGCAGCCAGATGACAATGGAAGACAAATTATAAAAAAAGCCACAACAGTGTTGGCCTAGCACAATACATGTGTGACATCACCTTGCAACAATGCATGCAGTTAAGTTAAAACACTTACCTTCCGACAGTCTGGTTGGCAAGTTGCCTCATGCGATTAAACTGCTTCTTCATGTTGCAAGTCTTACCAGCGTCTTCCTACAAGTCCGTAAAAGTTTGCGCGCACCAACGAGCGCTCTCGATCATCCACCAAAAGTTGCGCTACGTCGCAGCCATTGTGCCGCAAAGAGCTTCACTCCGACCACTTTTAGTCAATACAACTGAACAGTTTTCCTGATTGAACCCAGTGGCATTGGCCGTTGCTGTTAAACGCCACGGGCACGCAGAAAAATCAGTGGAAATCGCGTCTGGCGACCTTCAGGAGCCCCATTGCCAAGAATGTCAGAGCCGCTGTTAGGCTGACTGGATTCTTTACTACCAGTGTGGTAGGAAGGAGGAAGTGCTTTTACTTCCCGGACTGTAAGTCGCATGGGCCCATGGTGACATGTGACACCTAAACAAGAAAAAAAAAAAGAAAAAGAAAAAGAGAATTGACTCGGCTTTGCTCATGGCAAAGTCACATCCTTTATAGTGGAAATAAACATCAAAGTTTTAAATCAGGACGAGTATAAATTTCAGAGAAATGGCAAACCAGAAAAACATGACACAAATTGCAACCATGGTATGGTACCAAAAAAAGTGTTTATGATGCACGTGAAAGCCATTAAGAATTAATTAAAAAAAATATATTTAAACAAAAAAAAAAAAAGAACACTTTAACCACTGCTTCTGGGTCAGTCCCGGTCACTCCAGAGCTAGATCAATGTCTGCAGGGATTATGACTCAGCGACTGATTTCAGATCAGTTCGTCACTAACCGCCGCACGGTTTTCCAGAGGGATCTGCTGCCACCTTGTGGCTACTTTTGTGTCATGAAGAGGGTTAGTTCACTAGTTCTCTGTTTTCCCTCTTATAATTAGGCTAATACAGGCACCACTTCCTGCCTGGGTGTGGAGCATGAGTCTTTTTTTTTAATGTTGAGGTGCTGAGATTTGTATGAAGAAAGGCTGAAGTGAGTTTTTCTGGTGGCCAAGGCAGATGTAATTCCCCTCAGTAAAATCTTGTTATAGAGTCTGTAACACTCTTAGCAGTGCCCTATCTTGATTATATTAGAAGGGTTGATGGGCATTCCTGCTTGAGGAGCAGTCATTTTATGGGACCTATTGTCACAGGACTGATTGATGGTTACTATATGATCCCAGTAAAGCACGGGAAGCACATGTCTGTTCATTCGTACGTGCCCTGAGTGGAAAATTTTTAACCTTTGCTAAAAGTACTTTGAATGTGGTTATCTGATGTTAAAGAACAACTAATGCCATAAGGTAATGTTAAAAAAAAATACATCCACTGAAAACTTTTGACATAATTAAACAGTTCCTATATATAAACTGTGGTAGAACTAAACACTGCTGTGGGGAAAATTAGCTTTTTGAATCAGTTATTGAACTAAAATATCAAAAGACGAATTCTTCTGTGGACAAAGTAAGTGTCTTACCCTCTTTGGTAGAAATAACTTCTTCAGCTTCAGTCAACGTGGCTTGCAGAAACGTTGGATGAGTCAGTTGGAAGATGTCTGAGGATTCTCCTGCATGCGCTGCCTGTTTCAGCCCCCCCAAGTGTTTACATTCCCAGTAGCTGCCTGCAACAGGTCTTTGTAGATTTTTTTTTTGTAGATGTCACCTACTTATGCTGAGTAAACACAACCGTATCTTCCCCATCTGATACTAAAACTCTTACAAATGTATCTTTACTATCATTGATCCTATAGACAAAGAAACCAAGCACAATTAAGAAACGGCAAACTACTCAGCATTACTGTTTAAATTTGTGTAACGTGTCTGATGAGTTTAATTCCTCGGTTGCCATGTGTGCAATAGTTTCAGTCCAAACTCTTCTGCGACTTGAGTACCCTGAATAATGAATAACTGAGATGTGCTGTGTCATGAAATTTAAATGAACTTAAGTAATCTAAGGTAAACACTTAGCAAATGCTCTGGTGAGAAATGTAAGAAATTTGACTTTGATAGTACTGACTGAGGAAGAAAACAGACAAGTCTTAACTTTTCATTCCCAGTTAATATGTTTTACTCATTTTTGTCACCTCTGCATTCAGTGCCCTTAGACCCTGCTTTGTGCTACTCTGGCTCTGTCATGAAAAAAAATGGCTCATAAAATCCTAATCAGCAAATATATTGCATATTTACCTTAGCAGGTGCTCTATTGCAATGGGAGGGTATGCCATTATAGAAAACAGTGAAGCAGCATTGTCAGACTCATGTCAGTGCGGTCAGTTTTACTTTTGCAGAGCTCTAAACTCACTGAAGACTCACGGCTGATGAGAAGATGAAGATGTGTGAACATGGGGGACACGTCTCCAAGCAGACCTAACAGTTACAGATACTTTTTAACCCAGTTTGGGGGGCGTTGGGAACAACCTTCTTTGTGCTCATTGGGTTTGTTTTAGCCATGCAGAATACTGAGTCTGGAGGGAGGCTTTGGCCAGCCTTGGTGCATGGTCTGACTGTAGCTTTCTTCTTGGAGACCATTAGATTAGATTAATTCTGAAATAAGATCACCAGTGCTTCTTCAGGTACTGTCAGACATGCTATGATGGAGAGGACCCAAATGAAGGATGCTGGAGGCCAAACAATTCAACAAAACGTTTTCATTATAGGTGGTGAAAATTTAGATGGTACAACAGACAATCTGACAAAGACAGAGGGAAAGATGGGGCTATACATACATACTCAGACAGGGGGGAACAGGTGGGAGACAAACACAGGTGGCATCCAACCACAAAAGGAGAAAAAAAAGAACAAAATCCCAGAGTAAACCCTAAAGAAGACACAAGAAAACACTAAACTTCAAAGGTCATTACAAGTAAAGAAAAGCCAAATAGCTAACACTGACAGGAGATACTGGGAACACAAAGAAACACAACAAAACCAGCCAAAACACAACACATACAACACAAAAACCCAGAACCATGACAGCTACAATACTGTCTCCTTCTCTTGATGTTTGAGTATGATTACACTTTCTTTGTTATACAATAAAATTCGATTTTTTATTTTTTTTTTTAGACAATATGAGGTACTTATGTTTAGTTTTGGCCTGGTGTGTGACCCAGTTTTTGTATTATCTAAGTAGCAGTGTCAGAGTTTGATGCCTTAGAAACAAACTTTGCTCAGAAGGGAATGCAGTGCTTTGCTTACAGCTTTGTTTTCTCTCACACTGGTCTCGTCACACTGCTGTGGCTTTAGGTTAGACAAACAAAGTTGATGATTGGTAAACTGAGTTAACCTATCTCTTCTTCCAAATGTGGAAATAAATAGTAAAGTAATCCCTGCTGTTTGGCTGGAGATTAGACACTGATTTGTGTGTTGAACTGCATTTGCACATAGAGACACTGCAGATGAAGTTTTATTTCAGCTTCAGATTTTTCACTATACTAACCTTTTCCAAATGCCTTGACTTTGTGTTTTATTTGAGACCGTGAAGGCCATGATAAAAATTAATGTTCAGCCAGATGCTGGAGTGATGACAATAAGACATAACTTCAGAAAACCTCTCAAACTGACTGCCCTTTGTATTGGGAAGAATATCTATTTTTTTTTTTTTAACGCTTTAGTCAAAATTCAATTATTTCAACCACAAATGCTGCCCACTTTCAAAAGGAAACCAAATGGCAATCTTTTCAAAGCCAAGAGACATCTTTGCTTCAGCTTTGTGCTCCTGCTACCCATGTCCCAGGTCTCTATAGCAGGAGCAGTGAATGCCTGTTCGGCACTGGAGGGTATCACGCTGTTTCCATATTGTACCCCTGGGCCTCCCCACAGCAGTGGCCCACATGGGAAAGCAGGCCAGGCAGTGGGATAAACCAATTACCCCCCAGTCTGGGTGGACTCCTGCCGGCTCACCATGCAGCAGCTCCGGGCCGAGCCCTCCTAGGCTCGATCCCCATGAGAGCCTGCTGGAATTCCCAGAGCTGAGAATAGTGCGGTCTCAAAGGCCTGCAGAGAGACTATATTTTGCTTGGAAATTTGACATGGTGGCCTCCTGGGACAAAGCTGAAGGAGGGGACTTCAAACTGTGCTTCCGCAGGATAAAAAAAAAAAAAAACATTTGTGGAAGCCTTGATTTTTGTGCACCATTCATCAAAATAAGGCATTTTTATGACTTTACCCACGTCTTACATACACAGGCACCTCTGCACACACAGAAAATGTTTTTTGTTTTTTTATTAATAGACTTTTTTCATTCGTCTAAAACTCCAGAGTGCCAGAAATATCATCCAGCTACAAGAATTATAACTGTGGTATAAAATATGCATGTAATAGATTACATTTTCCACAGATAGTCACAAATAAATTTTTATTGACTGAGCACGTTTTCACTGTGTATGCTGCTTGCCTTATATCACATTTTAGCAGAAACAGATATGTCTGCTAACAGGAGTGACAGAAAAATGTAAATTATAACACGATATCGAGCAGAAATGC
Source organism: Paratilapia polleni (assembly GCA_015106735.1). Taxonomy (NCBI): domain Eukaryota; kingdom Metazoa; phylum Chordata; class Actinopteri; order Cichliformes; family Cichlidae; genus Paratilapia; species Paratilapia polleni. The sequence continues at coordinate 7,404 of VUQI01007329.1, read as the reverse complement.
ATGAAATGAGAAAATGTTTATGGAGTTAAAGAAAACACAGGGCTCACCCCTCCTCTGACTTCTTGGATTCATGAGCCCTGATGGTTTCTAGATGACAGCAGCCGTGACAATGGTCATTATGTCTGCCAGAGGCCTAGTCACTGCAGGGCCATTGTGTGGGCCCCATTCACAGCACAGTCATTTACACTTTCATTGGCAGCTATTTAGTCCTCATAAAAAGTTCAACACACCAATTTGTGAGCCCTGCTCAGCCAAGGAGAAGTGTGGAATAGGCTCAGAAAGCAGTTGCTTTAAAAGTCAATTAATTGTTCCCTTCTCCTGGGAGGGGCTGAGGGGGAGGATCCCCAGGCTTTAGGGGCCTCACATCTGTCCATTCGTCTTCTTGGGCCATGATGCATAGGACACACAACTCAAAAGAAACGCCTGATTCAGTCTGCTCAGAGCTGTGGCCAGCTAAGAAGATTCTTTAATTCGCTTTAAGGAAGGGCTTTCCTATTATCATAAGAATCTTATTACTGGGGGGGGAAAGATGTATTGAAGAGGGAAAGAAAGCAAAATAAGCTCGTAGAACTCTTCAGCACTAAACCCCTTCTGTGCAAAAAATACAGATTATGCTGCATATGATGAGAAAGGGGGGCGTGAAGTAATTTAAGCCATTACAAAGCCACCTTTTAAGAGGCCAAAGCATATTCTGTCAAAATGCAGGGCCTCATGAAATGTCTGTTTTTATTCATTGATCGTTTATTCAATTCACTGACCACAACATCTGTGCAAATTGTTTAAAAGAGTATGGAAAAAAAAAACAATGTTTGAATTATTCATATATTTTCAATTTCTGATTTATATCTGTTAAAAAAATCCTCTGAAGATCATTTTTGGTGTTATTTATTGGAAAAAGACAAATGAGTACATCAAAATGAATGAAAACTTGCTGATGAAAGAGAATGAGGGAGACATGTAGATGTATTTGATTTATTTAGTCCAATCAAAGCTCAGCCAATCTATGTTTTTACCTGGAGTCTCAGATATTTACAGATTTCATGTACTCTCTGACCAAGAAAGAAAGGAAATACTGCAAACATTTCCAGCTGCAAAAAAACTGTGATCACCACACTTGAATCATTCATAAGGACTGCGATCGTGTATTAAAAAGAAAAAACATGTCATGTGTAGGTTGCAGCAGATATAAGGAAACAAAACAGATGATTTCAAAATTTTATAAGCTATAAAACATACATCTTATACAATCATATATGTATACTCCTATTCACTAAAACAAACTGGCAGTAATAAATGGCTGTGCTTCATTCCACCCTCCCGCCTCAGTTCATAGGGCAATTGTCACACAGAGGCAGCAAAATGAACAACAGTCGATGCAGGGAGAGACACAAAAAGAGAGCAGCAACCCAACCCCTCCTTATTCTCCCAGGACCAAGGGCAGTGATGGGAGAGAAACAAAATCTGGCCCTCTCTGAGCTGCAGTGCAGGAGTCCCTGCTGGTTAACCCTGTTCTCCTCCTCCAAATGAGTTTTTTCACCAGCATTTCAGTGGCTTTTCCCCCGCTGGTGCCACCTTGGTGGAAAATGGAAGGATCTGAAGGATGCCAGTAGAGGGGTGATGCTTGTGGTTAGATTACTCAGCTCAGCATTGCTAAAACAACACACCTCCTCAGTCTAAAGGAAAGTCACAGGAATTCTGGCGTGCCGTTCGGGCATTGTGGTAGACAGACATGAAGTCTTTGTATCTTGGGGCACACCCTAACCAAGCTTCCCCAAAGTGTTCTGACCCAGTGAAGAGAAACTCTCCGTCTCCAGGCTTGACATTGCACTGCAGGAGTGTGTGGATGTGTCCATGCCAAGGCAGAGAATACTCAGATGATACCAAAGGATCCAGCTGTTGCTCAAACACTCCGCTGCGCTGCCAGTACACCTTTGCTGCTGACACCTCCACTAAGGACGTTTGGCGCTGAGAGTCATGGGTGACATTTTTAATATAGCCTCGAACAACTGAAAGGACAAGAAAGCAGCACCACATGCATTAAGGGTGGATGTTTCAAATAAAGAGGTCACTTTATGAGCAAGTAATTCCTGTTAGCCAAAAGCTCAGGCTTCAGACTGCTCTAAACACTAAGTTTCCTACTGTTTTTTTTTTTTCGTCCACTCTTGTCTCTGTGTGATGTCGGTGAGAGAAGATATCATATCGCAGGCAAACAGCTCTGGTTGTATGCACATCAGCCCCGACTCACCTGCTGTTCAAGCTGCGGGTGGAGAGGCACAGCCAGTCAGAGAAACCTGGCTTGAAGGGAGGTGGAATGGAGACCAGGGGCTACACAAAGGCCCAGTACAACTGAACAATTGAACTGTGACTTATGAAGAGCTACTCTAGTAGAGTCTAGATCCCCTTTAAAATGAACATGGCACTGACATCAATAATTGCTAATGCTGTGCTGCTGTCAGCAAAGCACAGCAAGTTAAACCTTCTCACTCAGCAGATCCTCAACATCTGTTTGAGTCTGTCTGTCTGCACTGCTGGTTTCTCAGCATGCAGCCTAATATGAGAAGAGTTTAAAACATTTTTCTGTATAAAGTGGAGAATGTATTCAGCAGTACAATATACAAAACTCAGTTTCAAGGAAAATCTTTGTGTTACTGACTCATTAACATACATTTAATGCTGCAGCTGCAGGAAAAGTCAGAAGGAACAAGAACGTGTGTTTCACAGCACAGTATGACATCTTGGATTTGCAGAGTAAGATACCCACCAAAGTCACTGTTGCAGATGGCCATGAGAAGTTCTGTGTCATTGCAGGGTCGACACGAAGCTGCGGGTGGAGAAAGTCATTTCAGAAAGTTTGTCTTTGCCAAACAGCTTTGTGTCAAAGAGTCTTCTCTGCTATGCTGTTTTTCACCTAACCCACTTTTCTCTGTCACTCGCGGCTTCATTTGGCCTACTTAACTCCCACTCTCTCAAAACCGCTCATGATTCAAAGCACTATGACTGACAGTGACTGATAGATAGGTGTCACTTCTCCTCCCTGCCACTTCACTGACCTAAAATCTGACCCACATACCGGCTCCATTCATCTCCCTCCTCACATCACAGACTGAAGAAACCATGGCTTGGCTGGAGGAATGCTGCTCCTGTGTTTGTGCTTCTTCTAGTCTCTGCCCACCGCACCACCTCCAGATCAAAAAGCTGCACTAGTCTCGACCCCATGTTTGACTCCTATTGTATCTCTCTAATTGAATGACCCTGTGCCAATGCAGGAGACTGCAGGAGTCAAACACCCCGCCAGACTGGCAATACAGAAAAGATAAACCGGCAGCTGTCTATTATGGGCATAGAATGACATCAGCACATTGAGAGCAGCCCGCACACATGGATAAATGCTTATAAACAGACATGCACAATGATAAGGCATTTGTGGAATCTGCAAAGTATTTGCAGTCTCAATTCAGGCCTCTTGGCCTGGTGCCCTTCAGCCACTATGCAGTCTGCTCTGTCCTCTCTGCTTTGTCCCTTGATGGAAACCAGACAACCAGACTGACCAGCAGCTGCATGCTGCAGTCCACAAGACTCAATAACCACTGTTTTTTTTGGTTGTTGTTTTTTTCCTAAAGAGGGAATTATGACCGGTAAGCAGGTCTATCACACATCTAAATCAGCAGTAGCCATTGCAATAGATACCTTTGAAACTGTGTGAAATTTTTCAGTGTCACTTTCTAAAGGCACACCCTTTATAAAGAGAAACCTTTAAATATTTAAGTTAATTACCAAATCTCATAGATTAGTTGTTAACCACATGAACAAAGAAGGAAAATGTGATATGATCCAATCAGTCAAAGCATTTTTTTCAGATCCTGACAGCCCTAAAGTTGGTGTTTTGAATGGCCTGTAGGGAGGGGTGAAAAGTAAATGATTGCATATTTAACTGCTGTGCCTAAGCACAATCCTATTATGTTCCCAATATTATGCTTTATACTTCACCATATTTATCTGAGGAAATGTACTCTTCTGTTTAAAGACACAAAGTAATCTTTTAAAATTTCACACACTGCTGAAGTTAGAGGTTTCAAGTTTTTGCCCTGTGGCCTCCCACAGGAAATGAGTGTGGTCTCATTTCTGATCTATCCATGAAAGAGGCATTTTCCTTTTAAACTTCTGAGAGGAATTGATTTCACTGCTCAATTTATCCAGTGGTTCACATAAATTAATTGCAGAAAACACAAAATAATTACAAACACGAAAAACAAAAAATATTAATTTCACTCAGTAGGAAATTTTATATCAGTCCAACAGTTTTTTTTTTAAATTATTATTCCTAGGGAACACTTTACTGTGTAAATATTTATTTATTCATTTATTGATAAAACTTATATTAATAATTACACCACTTTACAGTGAATTTGATTGCGGGTTTATGTAAAGCAGAGTTTTTATATTAATATTGGGCTACTTACTTCTTCTATAAAGCCTACTGAAATGATTTTGCTTTGGCAAATATGAAATATTAATAAGTTCGTAACTTACCCCTTTGTAAAGGGTGTTTTATCAGAATGGCACCTAATGCAAAGAGTCGATTTTGGTTTAATCTCTATAAAACAAAAGGGTTTACTCACTCTCCCGCCCACTGGGGCCGACGTTTGGCGCAGCGGCACTCCTGTTGCCCAGCAGCTCGTATTTGAAGCCCACCGTGCGTCTGCTCCAGGGTCCATCACTCTGAGGGCTGGCCTGGAGGTAGATTACAGGCTTGTGAGGTCCATCTGCCCGGAAACAGAACACCTGATACTCGGGCCGCCCGCTGTCCGTCACCAGCAGCTCCAGCTTTCCGGCACGTTCAATGAACGCGCTGGCTCCGCTAAAGGAAGGAGACGGCTTGATGCAGATGGTGGTGTGCCGGGCGGACGACAGATTGGGCTCGAGGACCACCCTGAGAGCCTGACCCGGGTAGACCCACCTCACCGAGCCCTTTGTACAGCGCAGTCGCACCTGGAGTACAATCCTGGAGTCCACGCCAGCTGCAAAACCGCTGGGAAATACCGACGGATGGTTTGAAATGGCTTCGGAAATTCAAATACTGCCTTGTATAGCATGAAAGCCACCGCTACTAATCACTTTATCAAGTTTAAAAGTTACTTTACCATATTCATTGATCAATTAAACTCCAGTGGACCAAATTCTAACTTGGCTGTTCATCATTTCTCCATTTAAAAACAATCTGTTCATAAATGCCTACCGGTAAATCAGATCCGCAGTTATAAATATTAATTAGTAGTTAATAGGCTAAATGGTTTTAATCAAATCTGTTGTTGTAAGTGTTAAAAGATGTTGTAAGGGCAGTGGCGTTTTACTGGAAAGAAGCGTTTATGGCTCTTCTTCTTAACGGGTTTTAGATGTTCTACAAAGCAAATGGTTTAGGAAAAATATGAGTTACATAAGATAAATGTCAAAGCCTCTTCCCAATCGCCACCTGAGGAGCAATAGTGCAGTCAGTGTTTTCAAAAAAGTCGCTTAAAACTCCCTACTAAAATTAGAGTTCTTACCTTCCAGTCCAGTTGCACAAGTCAGCTGCACAGTGAAGAGCCAGAAAACACGTCAAAATAATCAGATTTGGCAACATCTCACCCACGCAAAGATAAAAACTCCAAAAGAAGCTGCCGGCAGTGCATGGCTGGAGAGTTTGTCTGTGAATAAACAGAGTACAGACTTTCCGCTGCACCCTGACTGCGAGTCTGGGGGGGGGGGGGGGGGCGCCCGGGGG
>VUQI01007326.1:2997-17274 GCA_015106735.1 Paratilapia polleni | reverse complement strand
GTCATTTCAGTGTTGGACGGATTACAAATGTAATTTTCTCAGGGCTTTGAGCATTGGGTGTCTGATTACTCCATCTGATACCTTTTGTCCTCATTCTGGTTCTAACCCTGCAGGAGACTGAAATCAAAGAGTACTCCTTGTTTTCACCTGATTATCATTATTACTGGTAACTTTTGGATTTGTATAAATAGAGAAAATGTTTCTTGTAAACATGTTCGATACATTTAAAATGTGTTTCACACTCTGACTTGATCTTTATCCCAGAAATAAAGGCCCTGATTCCTAAGTCGTGACTCTTTGGATGTTTGAAGTTTGTAATGTAAAACACTAATGACTAAAAAAATTGTTTAAACACTTAAAGAGCACATGAAAATAAATTCTCTGGGCTGAAATCTTTGGGCAGAACTTTAACCACTAGTCCACCAACATGGTGCCAGTGCCAAAAACGTGGCACATGCACAAACTCGCAGAGCCCAAAATTGAAAACACTAATGTCAATGGCTGTGGGAGGAGCTACTGGAAGAAATTCATCAATGATTGGCAGATGGAGCCCACAGTTGATATGTGGGGTAATTTTTAGAAGCTGCCAAAAGAGAACTGGCTTTACTAGCAGCACATTGATAGAAAAGAGGTCTGTGTCTGTTCAACACCAGGCACTGCTCATCACTCTCTAATAGCATCCCAACAGTGAAGTAAGTGAGGGAAAGATGAATGTAGGCAAATACAGAAAGGTCCTTGAAGAGAACCTGCTGCTGAGTGCAGAGACCTGAAACCACAACAGCACCACAATGACTGAAAGCAAAGTGTCCTTTAGAGAGTTGAAGTAGTTCACATGCTTCCATCCATTTGGTTTAGGCTTGACAGGATCTGCCAGGAAGAATGGGATAAACCACACAATTCCAGGTGTGTAATCCTTAGAGGAATATTGGAAGCTGTAACTTCTGCAAAAGGAGGTTCGATAAAGTACTGAATTAAGGGACATACTTCAATAAATTTTAGTACGTTTTCAAAAGACATCTTTTATCCATTTAAAATGAAATCTACAACAGTAAGCAAACAGTCATGCAGTCTGAATATATAAGCAACTATATTAAATCATTTACCCTGTAGCTTTTACAGGTTATAGTCAGAGTACAGGAATTTCTTATACAAAAACCACCAAAAGAAAAACAAGGCTTCTTTATGTACATAATGTCTATTTAATTGAATTGGTATAGCTCAAAAGTAGTTAGTCAATACCAAAAATCCATAGTTTATATAGCACTACAGCAAACATTATAATTAAGGTATGTTCTTACAGAAACCTACCAAGATTAAATGAGAACACCATAAACACCATGATTTTATATTATAAGATGGAATAGTGGTCATAATAGTTTAACGTGGTTGGACATTAGATTTCACTACACCATTTATAGTGTAGTGAAATCTAATGCCTACATTCATTTCTATACTTTGGTTAAACATTTTATATGCTATTTTTATGTGAAATAAAAACTAAAGCCAGTCTTTTTTTCAGCAACATTTCAAACTAGCAAGAACATTAGGGATACTTTCTGTCTGCTGTTAACAGACTTTTGGAGGTTGACTGAGAAAGAAAAACAGGCATATGTAAATCTGTATTTTCAATTCATATCCATGACCACACTTTTGCAACGTGCCCACAGATTCATGAACATACAAACTACTTCTTCACAGAGCAAGGAATGAAACATTTTGGAGTTTTACCGCTGGTGATGAGAGCTGGATGTCCTGCTACGATCAAGCCTGAAGGCAGTGCTTCAGTTGAGGAGCAATTTTTTATTTCCAACATCTGTCTCGGTGATTGGTCCCCCGGGGTGATACTGTCATTATGGGGGATCCTGAAATGTGGTGCCAGCATGCCAGAGTTTTTTGTCTACACCAGTCTTCACTTGCCCTCTGAAATACTCATCAGATTTGCCTCTCTGCATCTTTGTCAACTTCCCAAAAATGAAAACCTAGTTGAATCACTGTTTCTGGAGGAGATCTAGCACATGCTGCACTTCCACAGAGATCTAAAATTAGCAGCCACATTATACATTATAACAGTCCAAAGGTGCACAATAGGATGACCTTGAGCATGAGATTGGCAAAATTCAAATCAGGTATGTTTTTTGCAATACAAGGTCGCACCTTGTATTGCATTAAATCTACTCTTGAATCTTGATAAATTGGACTTACATTGCAGGCATCTTGTTGTCAAAATCCTCAGTTTCTTGTTCTCTGAATAAAGAAGTCATTTGCAAATTCATGTTTACACATCTCTTATTTCTCAGCTGAACCTGGGCTGGCTCTGTAAAGTAATGTGGATTCAGAACCTGTGTTAGTAAAAACTCATTCAGGCTCATCCATTTGCACGTTTGCCAGAAACTCCTCTATTTTTCTACACATTGGACTCCTGCCTCGGTCTTTAATCTTCTCCAACACTTTGATGCTGTTCTCTCGGAAGAAGGATTGCTTTGGTATCGCCGCTGCCTTCATGTGATAGTGTACTGACGCTTGGCGCTTCTGGCGATCAAAGTTTAAGTATTTTGCATAGCTGTTGTAGAGCATCTGTTTGTCTCCAGGCTCCAGATCTTTCTCTAGCAGCTCCTGGTACATCTGCTCTGCTTTGTCCAGGTAGTGTCTTGACTTTGCATATATATTTGCAAGGTCAACCTTCTTCACAAGTGAAGAATTGGGATAAAGGGAAATCACCTCCTTATGGAGACTGATTGCTCTGTCAATCATGCTTTGCTTTGGTTGACTGTCCCTGAAGAAAATGATCTTCCATTTGTAGCAGAGTGCAGCACACCTCTTCAGGTAACGCTCATCTGGATGATTCTTCAGAGCCTCCTCTGCCAAATCAATGGCCTCATTAATAGAGATGTGATGTCTGTACAGCCTCAGTAAGGCTTTCATGCCACTGTAGCTGCTGACGGGATTCATTAGAATCTTTTTGGCCAACTCGTGTACTTCATCTTCAATGTGCTCCCCTGTCTTTGCGGCTTGCTCGAGGTAGTGAACGGCCAGGTACAAATTCTCTGGGTCCTGTTCCTTGGCCATTCTCATTTTCTCCAAAATGTCGGTGCTCAGGCCTGTGTCACTGTGCTTATGTGCATTCACCAGCCCCAGCACACAGCTAGTCTGCCACTCCACCATGTCCGGCTGCATCCTGATGGCTCTCTGGAAGTATTCTGCAGCCAGCAGCTTTTTGTCTTTGCTAAATTTCATCAGGGTCCAGGCTTTTTCTGCATAGACCTCTGGATGGAGCTCATCCTGGGATAGAGAAGGATTTTCATTAATCAGAGCACTGACCTTTGACAGGTAACTCTCGCTGTCTAATTCTTCACCCTGATGGTGGTGCAGCCAAGCCAGGTTCCCATAGTTCACCACCAACCAGGGACCCTCATCTGCATCTCTCATCTGGTGGAAGGCTTCTGTGGCCTTGCTGAAGAAACGCTGGGCATCTTCGATGCAGCCCAGCTGGTAGTGGATGAACCCCTGCAGGTTGTAAATGTGACCCAGCCAGCTGTTTCCCTCCCCGGTGCCAATGTCCTCCAGCTTATCCCTGATACGGAGAAGCTGTGACCTGCTGGGATCCAGATCCCAGGTAAAGTGGCACTGCAGGGTCTCCAGTTTGGACTTCAGTGTGGACTGACTTTCAGCAGAACTGATGGAGAATCATTAAAAATATATATAAATATAAAAACATTAACATGGGTCTAATATGTTCTCTTATGCTTAGGATAGAAATGAATTGAGGATCTCTATGTGGGCAACAAGGGACTAAAATACACAAAAAGCAATGATGCAGACAAGGGGAGGTAGAGAGGAATGTGATAAGTAGTACTACATGTAGTAGTACTAACATGTAGAGACAGACAGCCATTCACACTCACATTCACATCCACATCTACGGCCAATTTAGGATCACCACTTAACCTAACATGTCTTTGGACTGTGGTAGGAAGCTGGAGTACCCAGAGAGAACCCACACAGGCATGGGAGAACATGCAAACTCTACACAGAAAGGCCCCAGCCGGCTAGCAGATTCGAGGATCTAGGTCCTTCTAGCTGTGAGGCAACAGTGCAAATCGCTGAAGTGCTATGCCACCCATTAGACATACAGGAAGTACATATAGGAGAGAACTGAATAAAAAGTGATGATAGATATCAAGGAGGAAAGGAAGCTATAAATGATGGAGGGAAGGATGATGCCTTGATAGGAGGCAACACTGAATAAACAACTCCAGCCTCCTGGTCTTAAAAAAATGTAATGAATGTAAAGGTTTTAAAAATTGCAGTTCCTCCTATGTCCCCTGGAGGCAGCTGTAGCTGATTTGTGTCTGCCAGGCTTCACATCTGCTAATTTGAGTCACTGAACTGGACCTTATTCATGTTTGTGCTGCTGGTGCCTTTTGGAGCATTTTAATGAAATTATGGGACAAATAATATGGTTTGCTGTGAGCCCATCCAAGAAGTTTGTGCTTCACTTTTGGTGAGTGAACTTCGAGTATTTTATTCTCTAACTTTTATTACTCTACCGTTAATTAGACTTCTGGGTCTGTGCATTGCATTTTATGAACGCAACATGCTAACCAAGCTTGTTAGTATTAGTTGATAACTTAGCACTCCACCCTTCATCTAAATATGATGATATGTCATTTCTGTCCAAATATGGTCAACACCATGGTGATGGCCCAAATGATAATGTTGAGGCTTCAAAATGCAGTCAAAAACCAGTGGGTGATGTCATGGTGGCTATTTCCATCTGTTGTATACAGCCTATGTAATAATAATAATAATAATAATAATAATAATAATAATAATAATAATAATAATAATAATAATAATAATAATAATAATGCTGAACTAAGGAAGTAGAAGATCAGGGAAGGAAGGTCGTAAAACTGAAGGGATAGGCAAGAAAATAAAGAACAGCAGAAGGAAGGAATGACGTTAGGATCAGTGAGTGAACGGGAACGAAATAAGGAAGGAAGGAGCAGAATGCCATACAGAAATAGAGAAGCATATAAAAAAGGAAGGATGAAAATAAATGGACAGGAAGGAAACAAGCAAAGAAGAAATTGGCTTGGGAATATTGAATAAACAAGGATATAAGGAATGAAATTGGGAAGGAAGGAAGGAAGGAAGGAAGAACGGGATGTTGCTTATGCTAGATTTCTCTCTCTCTCTCTTTCTCTCGCTTGAGTAGATAACCCATAAATAAGGGAGGAAAACAGAAGAGAAGAGAGGCAGTAAAGATCAGGTTCCGCTAGAATGGAAATGAGGAATGACTGAGCAGCTGAGCAAGGGTGGGAGAAAGGGAGAGAAAGAATAAAGAAACAAAGCAGTGAACGAAGAAAAATGAGGAAACGTGTGATTTCACTGAAAACATTCTACTGTTATATCACTAAGATAACTTTGAACCTTAATGGTGTTTTCCAGGCTAATTCTGATCCGATTCTAACACAAATAATGCGCCCACTGAATGAAATAAAACAGATGCATTTTTAGGTTTTTCCTACCAGGTCCTGATCGTCAGATTTTGTAGAAACCATAGTTATGAAAATCAGAAGCAGTCACTCACCTCATCATCCAGCTGTTCCCTCTAACTATTAGTTACTTTAAATGTTTTTGGCTTCCAGTGTTAATCTGGCATAAAAACAAGCTATTCCAACGTCTGCTCTGCTGCATCTGATGTGATGTGCAGCTCACGCCAGCTCTAAGGATCACGCCCAAGTCCCAGAAACTTTTAAAGGCGAAGTCACGGACGACACAGACAGACGCGATTCTGCGTCCAAAGGAGCTCCCTTTTCTTATTCTCCAGAGAGAGGAAATGTATGAGCGAACTGTTTCGCTGCGCCTTGCCTTTCGTTTCTAGTAAAAAGAAACCCAAGCCTCTGAGCAGTTGGCTTGTAAATAATAAGAAGCTGAAGCTGTAGAACAAATAGTGTGGAGTACAAAGTACATAATATATAATAAAAAAAAGTAATATTTGCATCTAAAATATTGTGGAGTAGAAGCAGAAAGTAGCATACCAGAAACACTTGAATAACGTAAACTAAACCTGTACTTCAGGAAAATACTCGAGTAAATGTTCTATAAGTTACATTCCTACTGGTCCTGCCTATGCTCATCATATTTCAGATTCAAGTTAAGATACTGGTCTCTGAGACCACATCTATTTGACAACCAGAGTTTTGTGTTCTATACTATACTTTGATCAAAACTCGATGTATTGAGCCTCTGATGATGTGTTCACTTTTCGTTTCCCTGATCCTGTTTAGACAGTGTTTTAGATCTCTATCCACTGCTCAGTTCTAAACCTTCAGTCCAGCCATGATGTGACTCTGAGAAAGCACCCGTTTGAGACTCATACCTGATGCCATGTTTTACAATACTGCTTAGTCTGCAATGTTCTGCTGGAAACTTTCAGCACAGTCATATTTGTAACAGGTGAACAATTGGAGCAGATTGATTTAGCTGAACAAGCCCTTGATGAATCCAAGAAATCCATTTTGTTTTGTTTGGTTTTTAACTGTTTATTTCTTCAGGGACATTATTGTGTGAATAATGCATTATTCACACAAAGGGAAAATATATTTTGTACCAGATTTAGCTCATTTCCCTCTGCAGTCCCTGGGCAGGTGAAAAATCTGACATCACACATACACAAATGCAGAATTTAAGAAAAAGAAAAAAAAAAAAAGGGAGATTACATAAAAGACTGAATACTCAAATCAATTTTTTTTTGCATCACGAGAGAAAATATGGAAATCTTGTGTTGTATCCTTAAATGAAAGGATACAACTCAAGGGCATCTAAGCTTTTTGTACGAAGGAGTGAACACTGTCAACATCAGTAATCTCTTTCTGTTTGACTGCTGACCTAAAGAGATGGTCCAATGGACTGGACCGGACCGGCTTCAACTGAGAAACATGAAAGGAGTTATGAAACTTCATATGTCGAGGCAGATTCAAACGAACAGTCACAGGATTGATAATGGAATGTACTTCAAAAGGCCCAATAAAACAAGGAGATGGTTTTTTGGATTCAGTACATAACTGAATATTTCTGGTAGATAACCAAACTTTCTGACCTGGGATATAAGTAGGAGCAGGAAGCCAGTGCCAGTCAGCCAGACGCTTGTTCTGTTCCTGAGTCCTGAGGAGTGCTGCACGAGTGGCCCTCCACATCCGACGGCAGCGACAGAGGGGATACTGGACAGAGGGAACAGAGAGTTCACCTTCTTGAGAGGGAGAAAGTGGAGGTTGACACCCCAGAGAGGCTTCAAAGGGGGAGTGCCCAGTCGCGAAAGAGGTCAGGGAGTTGTGGGCGTACTACATTCAGGAAAGTTGAAAGCTCCACATGGATTGATTAGATGAGGCCACACACCTGAGAGCTGCCTCCAGCTCCTGATTGGTCCGCTCCGTCTGCCCGTTAGTCTGTGGGTGGAAACCAGAGCAAAGACTGACTTGTGGTCCAATAGTGGAGCAGAATTCTCTCCATACTTTGGATGTAAACTGAGGACCCCTGTCTGAAACAATGTCTGAGGGAATCCCATGAAGAAGAAAGACGTGATCGATCAGTAGTTGTGCCTTTTCCAGGGTGGGGGGAGCTTTGGTAAGGCAATGAAGTGGGCTGCAGTGGAGAACCAGTCAATAACAGAATAGTAGTGTTACCTGATGATGGAGGCAGGCCGTTGACAAAGTCCAAGGCAATATGAGGGTCGGCTGGGCACAGGCAGGGGTCTGAGCAGCCCGGCTGGCAGTGAACTGGAGGACTTATTGTGGACACAAACAGAACAGGGAGAGACATATTCGTGTACATCCTTATTCAGAGAGGGCCACCAGAAAAACCTCTTAAGGGAAGTTATTGTACAATTTCGGCGCAGATGTGTGTGCCCAGTGAATCACCTTAAACCGAACAGAAGTGGGGACATAGAGGCGATTTAGAGGTCCATTGCCAGGGTCTGGTTCCATTAGAAGAGCTGCCCGGACTTGAGACTCGAGACCCAAGAAACGGCTCCCATCACACAGGAGGCAGGAAGAATGGGGTCCGTTTTGGTGGCCGGGTCAGTGGTGGAGAATTGACGAGAGAGAGCGTCCGGCTTAATGTTTAACCTGGGCAATAAGTGATGGAGAAATAAAAATCTGGCAAAAAACATAGCCCACCTGGCTTGCCAGGGATTCAGATGTTTGGCAGCATGGAGGTACAACAGATTTTTATGGTCAGTCCACATGATGAATGGATGCTCTTCCCCCTCCAGCCAATGTCTCCATTCTTTCAGAGCCAGCTTGACAGCAAGGAGTTCATGATCTCTGACATCATAGTTATGTTCTGCGGGAGACAAACAACAAGAGAAAAGGGCCCCAAGATGCATTTTGTTATTTTGTTGGGAAAGAACAGCCCCTACCCCTGAGTCCAAAGCGTCCACCTCCACAATGAACTGCTTGCTAGGATCGGGTTGAATGAGTACCAGTGCAGAAGAGAACAGCCTTTTGAGGTGGTCGAAGGCCCGCTGAGCTGCTTGGTCCCACTGAAAAGGAGTCTTGGGGAGGTTAGTCTGGTTAAAGGTAGGGCAACTTTGCTAAAGTCTCTGATAAATCGCCTGTAGAAATCAACAAACACCAGGAAGCGTTGAAGGAGCTTCGTGGAAGTTGGCTCCGGCCATTCTGTCACCACTTTTAGCTTGGCTGGGTCCGCTCTCACTTGTCCCTTCTCTATTATGAACTCCAAGAAAGGCTCAGAGTCAACATGAAAAACACATTTCTCCCCTTTAACATAAAGCTTGCTTTCAACAGCCTTTGTAATACCTGTCTGACATGTTTCTGGTGTTCAGCGAGATCCTTAGAGAAGATGAGTATACTGTCTAGACAGACAAAGATGAAATGGTTAAGCAAATCCCGCAAAACATCGTTCACCAGGGCCTGGAAAACTGCAGGGGTTAAATGTAGTCTTCCATTCATCACCTTCTCTTATGTGGGCCAAATAGTATATGTTGCGCAGGTTGAATTTGGAAAAGATGGTGGCCCCCTGTAAGAGCTCAAATCCAGAGGTCAGTAAAGACAAGGGACATTTGTTTCTTACAGTTATTTCATTTAAACCTCTGAAATCTATACAGGGTCGCAGTGTCTTATTTTTTTTCTCCACAAAGAAGAAGCCAGCACCCAGAGGAGACGAGGAGGGACGGATAATACCTGCAGCCAAGGAGTCATGAATGTATCTTTCCATTGCTTCACGTTCTGGTTTGGACAGACTGCAGAGTCGGCTTGAGGGTAAAGGTGCTCCTGGAAGAAGGTCTATAGAGCAATCATAGGGGCAGTGAGGAAGGAGAGACAGGGCCAAATCCTTGTGAAACACTTCTTCCAAGTCATGGTAAACAGAGGGAACTGAAGATAGATCTGGAGGAGTAGAGCAAACAGGCAACAAGGGGTTTACTGTAGGAGGAGAAGCAGAATGCAGAGAGTTTTCATAACAGAAATGTCTCCATCCTGTTATCTTGTGTTTAGTGTCGTCAATGGTAGGATTACAGGTAGAGAGCCAGGGATACCCTAGAACTAGGGGTGTGCTGGGAGCAGTGAGTATATACAGGCTAATGACTTCTCTATGGTTCCCAATAACAGAGACAAGGGAACTGTTTGATGTGTGATACTGGCTAGATAATGTCCATTTAGAGCGGTTACCTGTAGCGACTGGGTGGGGCTGGCTGGGCATGAACCTCTGATATCCAAGAGAATAAGTCCAGAGCGGGCAGCAGGCAGCTGAGACTGTGAGGGAGATTCAGGGCACAAGTCTGCACAAAGAAGAGGACATGAAGCAGGACAAAACACAGGTAGACTAAAAATCATGAGCCGAACAACAAATACCAGGGTAAGTGTAACAATCTGGCGTTGACTGGAGGCCTTATGAAGCAGACGGGAGATGAACAACGATCCACAGGTAAGTTAATGAGAGACCCACCATCAGGTGTGCCAACAGCAGGGGCAGAGGAAGGGCATCAAGGACAGCCCGCCCCTGCACAGCACCACCCACAAACCACACACACATAAACAGCCAAAGAGAGAGAGAGAGAGAGAGAGAGGGAGAGAGAGGGAGGGAGAATGCACAGGAGGACTGGGGGATCATGACACTTAGGCTCATACTGTGTTCCTGCTCAGTTAGCTCCTAGTGTATTCTCCATTGTTTTCTCCTGTGCTTTTTAGATTTTGTAATTTTGTTGGTCTGGACTTCTATCAGCCACAGTAAAGGCTTACATTTTGTTTATTCAGTCTAACTCTAGCATCTTCATTTGGGTCCTCTTTCCTTCACTACAATTTATTACAATAAATCAGTACTTACACATGCATCAGTTATGATTGTTAAAGTGTGATATGGGAAATTCAGAACAACAGACATCTTTTCTCAGTGCTGGAGTACAAACCAAGCAAACTGGGCGGCTGCTTTGAGGCCCTACTCCTCCAGGTTATCAATTTCATGTGTGTATATATTTTGATTAAATGTAAAACGTGTTACAAATGTATACCACTCAGGAAGAATATTTACCATACTAGGTCTTTTATGCTCCATATTGATGACGTGAGATTAAGTTGTTTGAGTTAGTGAAAGTGTTGGAGTAAAGGTGGAAAGGCAGGTGTACCCTGCCTCTCTACCTATGTCACAATGACCCTCAACTTAGATAAACAGTTAAGAAAGTGGATGGATGAAAAGTTCGTTTTTTTGGTTGTTTGTTTGTTTTTTAATCAAAGTACTTCCGCTTTCTGTTAATAAAACCTCAAATAAAGTTGTCTTATACCACCATATAAGAACTGTTTCTGTAACTAATAACTAATTTGTCAGTACATCTCATTTATATTCTTTATCTAGTGAAAGTGGGGCTGACTGTAACTGTGCATCTGTTTACAGCACATTAAACTAATCAGCTTTATTTTTTAGCTGAACAGAAAGAAAAACTTGGTAGTTTAAAGTGCAACTGTGGTGTTTAGAGGCTGTTTCTGCATGCTGAACACTGCAGAAAGTGCAAAAGGTAATTTGCATGTCTTTAATGGATGAAGGCGCAAACACACATCAGTAAACTCCTTCATGTTTGTTGAGTTTTGTCTCTTTCACTTTGCTCTAAAGTATCACATCTGTTACAGACTGAAAAGCCTCTAATCCATCTTTTAATCGGATCATGCAATGGGTTAGATTAGCTAGTTTTACCAAGAATTTCACACCACTGATCACATGAATACCTGTTCTGTTTGCTATCTGGCACTCTTTATATGTATTTTTATTTGCAGCAGCATCCTCAGGATGAGTCCTGCTCCAGCTGTCCAGACATTTATTTTCAGCTCAATCCAAAGACCATTTCCTCTCGAGGATCAAAGAGCTTTCTGTCTGATCTAGTTTGTAAAGGAAGATGTTTTTTGAAGATCTGCTGCTTCAAATCAAAGTGTCACAGAGTTTGTAGCAGACACATTACTGTGAGCAGAGAAGCATGCCATAAAACAGCTTCATATGCTGAATGCGCTCTCTCTCATCCTCAAAGTACAACACATTATGACAACAGCAATAAAAGCAAATATTGTTGGACCATAAGTGGATCAATACATTAACTGTAGTTGTCCAACTGTTTTGGTTCAGTTCTAAGATCAATTTCAAAATGCAGCTCTCATCATACACCGTCTTTAGATCACTGAACCAACATGTGTTCATCTTATTTGAACATCCTTGTGCAGAGAGTTACTGTAAATTACTTCAAAACCACTGACACACATTTGAAATGCTCAGAGCCTAATGCTTGGAGTGAAATGCAAAAAGTAAAACAATGTCTTATATTTGAATTACTGTATCAGCTGGTTCACAACATTTCTCACTTTATCACTCTTGTAGCATTTACCCACAGTATGGATGAAATGAAATCATATTTTGACGTATTTACTATATATTTTGTATTGTTTTAATTTGTCTGTGAATTAAACAAAGATTTGATCATTTATCTAATCAGCTGGCAGGTCTGTTAAGCTGCTGGTTTGGAGTTCAGAGATCTGTTTTCTTCTAGTTCAGTGATGGCTGAACATCATCATTATATGAGTCCCGCAAACCTTTATGAATTTATGTAGACGTGTGAGGGACCAAGCTGGTTAAGCAGGACGACACAGTAGGAGTTTTGGGAAAAAGTGGGTTTTAGTTACCCAAAATTAAACATACAAAAGTCAACTGATAATACTAAGCCCTTAAAAGAGGTCAAGTGAACAGAACTAAACTCAAGTCCTAATGTTAACATAAGATAGCAAAGTAACACCAAACTAACTGCACAACAGGTTCAAAACTGGCCTATTAAACTAGAGACAAAGGAGACTTTGTCTCTAGTTTAATAGGCCAGTTTAATAGGCCCCTTGTGTGCTGAACTTGTCTGGCTGGTCAGACTAGTTCAACACACAAGGGGAAAAAATACAGATTATCTAACAACAAAGAAACAAAACGAACAGTTTGTTTAATAGTTACTTCAAATTAACAGTAATCAAACACAAAGCTAATCAAATACCTAACTCAGGAATAAAGGATGTTACCTCCCCACCCTTGGGAAAAAAACCCCTCAAAGTTTGGATGTGTTTGGTTGTCTTTTAAGCTTTCTCAGAGTTAGTGTCATCAGGTTTGTTCTGCACACTGTCAAACAAAGCTAGAAGCTGCCGCTGCATTGTGGGTGGGCCCAAGGGGCCATGGCCCACCCACTTCAACAATGGCCCTCATTTACTAATATGTGCGTGGAAATCCTGTGCAAAAAACAAGTGCATACGCAAAATTACCGTCGGCTTTATGAAGCATGCGCACCGGCCTATCTTGTTCTTACCACATTGCATATGTTATTAAATCAGAATCATTCTGAACCAACAGGCTTGTGCAATCTGCATAGAGTCTCCATATTGCCACACCCCCATTTCCCTGTAAGGAAACATGTTTACCTCCAGGTGAAGCAGAGAAAGTGGTGATAATGTTGCAGGAGAGAAACCTGCACCTCTACGGCTTTGTGTCTGAAGAGGAAGCTAGAAAAGTCACAGCTTTCCAAAGTGTTTCCACCAGAGTGACGACAGTTTATGGGATGGCACTATGGGAAGTGCCAAGAAATCAGACTGACATCCAGCAAAAAGTTATTTTTAATGAAATATAATTTAAGATGAGATAAGGAATATTGGAATGTTTAAATTAAAAGGTTAAAGCCTACACCTTTGGCTTAGTATATTTAAATGCAATTCATTTAAAAAAATTTTTATTGTAATTCTGAGTAGTTTGTGACTTTTATGTGCAGATTTGTGCATATGCACTGTTGGTAAATGAAGGCCAGTATGAGGGTGTGTAAACTGCTCCCAGACCAGCGGCCTCCTGCTGTGCATATCTCTAAAAATTGTGTTTAGTCAAATTAATGCAATCATCATGACTCATAACAAACATCAAGATTTCCAGGAGTATAGTTATGGTCTACATAGCTTTTTCAGGATATTGTATCAGTCACTCACCACCTCAGGGTGCAGGAGGATAGAACATGTATCAGAAAATGGACAGAATACACAGAAGAGTCAAAACAGAAATATGAAAACTATATTTCAGTCAACCGGATTAATTCTACTACATCCCAGGTTCCCTAAAAGAACAAGTGTATATTTACATGATTGTAAGATGCCCTGTAACTCCTCCATTTGATCTGACTTCCAGCACATCACACAAACAGTTTTAAGTTGTTGTTACCAAAATACACAATGACTGAAAACATGCCCATGCACAAATGCTCACGTGATGTCCCTTAACTTACAGGATGTTACTGACAACATGGGATGCGCTCATGTGATTAATGTGACAGAAAGTAAAGAATTTAATGTCAATGCACAGAAATCTTGCAAGATTATATCAGCAATTTGTACCCAATTTTGTCAGAAGCAGTACTATCAGTCTGTTCACCTGTCTTCATCTGAGGCTTTAAAGGTGCTCTCAGACTCACCCATCTGAGACTGGTACGTATTCTCAGGACTGGCAGATGTGCAGCCATATGTTTATTGGCTGTCCAGTCTGTCTCCAGCACATATATGGCTAAATTTTGTGTGCAGTATTCCTCTATCTCTCACAACTTATTACTGATCTTACACAAATTCAATTCAATTCAATCCAATTTTATTTATATAGCACCAAATCACAACAACAGTCGCCTCAGGGTGCTTTATATTGTGGGGTAAAGACCCTACAATATTAGAGAGGAAACCCCAACAGTCAGACGACCCCCTACATTCATGTGTT
>VUQI01007312.1:26224-38042 GCA_015106735.1 Paratilapia polleni | reverse complement strand
CATAAGAAAAGAAAAAGAAAAAAAAAAAACGGAAAAAAAAAAAAAAAAAAAAAGCATTTTATCTTAGAAACCAGAGACGTTTCAGGGCTACATGTGTTTCCATTACTCCACTGAGCTGTACAGCGTCTGTGTACTGTCAGCTGCACCCATGCGAGAATAGATCTGATACTAGTCGTCCAGAGAATACAAAGGGGGCATCATGTATACTCTACCCATGTGCCACCCCTTGCTAAACCAAACAGAGTGTCAGATAAGTTCTCACCAATCTCCTGTCGTGTGTTACACGTGAGCAAGGACAACTTCAGACAATAGCCAGACCTGATTCTCCTCTCCTAATATATCAATATCCTTATGCGTGAAAACTAGGGATGCACCGATCGTGAAATTTGGGGCAGACACCAACATTTAAAATAAAAGAAATCTGAATCTTTCAAAAGACTTTTAGATCTTTGAACATCTAGACAGTACAAAATATATGTAACATCAGCCACTGTTACTGATAAAAGTCATTTTATTTGCAGACAAGCCGATGTCAGTCAACAAGGCCGATGTTGAGAAATATTAGTGTTCTTGATTGTTAGGCATTATTAAGAAGTACTGTGAATGGCTTTATTAAAAATCCTTTCTATTATCAACATTCCAATTATAATTTCATTTCAGGCAAGTTCAAAGCAGCCTTTTCCCTACAAAACTAATGAAGAACCCCCTGACCCACTTGGATGAAATCTATTTTTAGCCAGCTACCACTAGTTTAAAATATGGAGGGCTACATGCTGCGTGGAAAGGATGCTGTAGTTGTCAATTTCTGCTCCCACCCCTCACACATATGTGGAATTCATCACTACTGAGTGCCTTTCAGTCTGCTTTCTCAGACTACACAAACATGAGCCGGAAACATAATGCACAGAGCAGAGCATCCCAAACTCAGATGATCCCGGAATGCTAACATGGTGCACTGTGATGAAATGTGCCATGCTGCTGGCCCAGATTTTTACCAGGGAATGATTCCTGGTAGTGCAAAATTTGTAGAAACTGCCTTGTTAACACAGCCTTTCTGCACAAACTGCTAGCAGAGAGCCATTTTGGATGACTGTCCTGCTTCTATGAAGCACAGCTAAGGACAGAGGGTGTCCAAACCCCGCTGTGAGCGGGTCATTTTGCACTCACTTTATCCCTGCAATGCAACTTCACACATACTTGCACACTGGTCCTAATACCAAGAGAAAGCTAGAGGGAATTGTGTTTTTAAAAAGGATAGTAGGTGCTAGTTCTCCTGCAGCATATATTCTCTCGGCTGACAGCAGTTTGACAGCATGGGTCTGCTTGGGATGAGCCAGAAATTGTGGATGTAATGGGATGGAAAGAGCTGGAGTTTTGCCCAAGCCTCTTAAAATGCTAACCAAGTATCAAACTGATGATCCTAGCAAGCATTCAGAAAACAGAAAAACATCCCTTAGGGAAACTATATTTCAAGAGACCTTCGTGAATATCTTAAGCTGATGTTTATCTCCAAACATTAAAAAAGCCCCACTTGTTTCAGTCAATCTCAATTGGAAACATAAGCCTAAATGAGAGCTTAATAGGTGGTCCAATTCAATCCAAATGACAGCTCAATTTTCTTTGTAAAACTAAAAAGTATAGAAAAGCCCCACAATGGTCTTTTTTTTTATTGAAATGAATATGAAAAGCACCATTCTACGCTTTGTCAGTGGGACAAAGGACATGGCTGTGGAGCTGGGAGACGAGCCCTCATCTGGCTAAGCTCTCAGAGCGTCTGTCCAGGACTCCATGCATTCCTCCGTTAATTTCCCCTCAGTGGGCAAGCTCTTTCCCTGCCAGGGACTTGCCTTACCTCCGGTCTAAGTGCTGCAGCTGCCTGTGTTTGGATGACCTGGGCCAGGAAATACTAGTGTTGAACTCTTCCTGTACACCTCTGCGATCAAAACGGGTCATGGGGCCCCTAATAAAATCTACAGTATGGAGGAAAAACCAGCAAATATATGCCCTAAAATAGACATCAACGTGGCCTCCAAACGGTATCAATTCATCCAGCTTATGAGTCAACAAAACTGCAGCCGCCACTGTGCTGTAGTACTAGCAAGGTTACACTGTGACCTCACTGCTTGAAGAAGCCCTGCCCAGCTCATTATGGTGTTAATGGAGCACCATGGAACAAATGTTTGGGGCGGCGGTGGTGTTAAACACGCCGGGGTCAGTGTCTATCCCATGGTAACGGCTGGGATGCAGCCTCCCGGGAAAGCAGACATTCCGCAGAGCAGAGCTGTACAACGACCTGGTTAGAAAAACACTGCAAGTCGTAACACGCGCTCCATTCCAGAGCAACAACAATAACAATCGAGTAGAAGCACACACAACACAACACTTCAAAGAAGAAGTTGATTAGATCACTCATCTCCATCACCTATGGCTTCATTTACACAATAAACAAGTCGTTTTTCGCGATATTTGGTGCACAAGGCCAAATATCCCACTGCTAACAGCAATTCAACAACTCTCATCGTATGACGGCTTAGGCTGATAAACAACTTAAATTGAGAAAAAGTGTTATTACACAAGTAAACACGAATATACTTGGAATAAAGCACAGGTACAAACAGCTACAGGCTGACACAGACAGAATAGGGTAAAAATTACCAAAGAAAGCTGTCTTACCCACACATCAAATCTCCTCTGACAGGATTACAGGCCTACACTTTCTCACAATGGATGATGAATAGGTTACAAAGAGATTTTGATAAGGGGGGGGACGCACATGCACATACACAAACCCACACCCTGTACCAGTGTAACAATCCACTGTAATGCCCTTAGATGTATTGACATTTTTATTGTGGAAACTAAATCAAATGTCATACACAACAGAAACAACCCCCCAAAGCAGCCACTCAAAGTCAATACTCTTGCAGCTTCTAATAAGAGACTGTCTACTAATCTCAGGTGTCCCAAGCCAGAAGCTTTTCAGATTTACACACTGCCTATTCATTCATTTCCTCCAAAGTCTAGCCAATAATTTCCCAGAGATTCCATTGCCAAACACTGATTGCTCAAGACAGAAGAGATGACACAATGTGCTCGTCAGTCCGCCCACAGATCAGCGAGGGAAAGACGAGTCAGCCTGCACAGCACGACATTTCTGAATTGGATTTCCAATTAGAGGGATTTAATGTAATAATCTCGAGCAAATTTTGCAGTCTCCACTAAGTAACACAGTGGTGCATCACCTCGAGCTTCGCCTTAACACTTCTCCCTCAGATGAAGGTGGCTGTTACCGGGGATCCCAGGGGAGCAATTTTATATGATTGACATACGTTCACCTGGATGTTCTCAGCATTAATGTGTTAGCACAGATAGGCAACCTGTGGGTTTCTGACAAGCAGCATTTCACCAAGCTATAAGCTTTATATTTTTGAAAGAGCCGACTCTTTCTCAACAAAAAGCGCCTTCTTTTCTTCCTTTGTAGGTTTTAATATTGGATGCAGCACACTGGCTTTATGAATGAAAAACAATATCTGCCAGCACAGAGAAAAACAACAATCCAATTGTGGCAATCCTATAATTCAGATAACATATACAGCACAAAATGAAACTGAACTTATCAGATGTTTTCTTACTCAATCTTTATTTAATATTACCAGCATCTGCACAAAGTTATAGCGATCTTACACCACAAGTGGCTGCTCCTTGTACTAAGGACTTGGGCCATTATATCTTTTAGCTTTTCCCACTTCTATGATTTTAGGTAAATGAGTCTTGTTCTGTCTACAGTCACTATCAATTACAGACACACTACTGTGTGGGCAAGGATGACAGCTACTTTATATAACTCTAGGCTGTTTTTTCCAGTCTTTAATAGCGACCTCATAACTAATAAAGCCAGACAGAGAGAGCAGGAGAGAAGACAGCTAAATCTTTCTAACCATACATAGCAGCTCTTTTATAGAGGTGAAAAACCACATCAAATGTTTACCTAACCAAGGACTTCCTCCTGTGACTACTAAAGGAAAAAATAAAAAAATAAAAATCTGAGGACAATTAATAGGGTTTTATCCTTAGGAATAACAAAGATTTCCTTAAAGTAAGATAATTTTGCTTAACAATGAGATTCTGTGACAACAATACTTTCTGTCCCACCTCCACCAGTGAGTGTTCATGTCTAGACTGTATGTAGGCTTTGCAATTAATAATACATCTTCACCCGTTTAAAAAAGAGAGAGAGAGAGGGAGAGAGATCGTGGGTTGATTTGTTGCAGGTTTCTCTAGTTAAGTTGCATAATTGCCTTCCAGGCTGTTTATGCACATTACATTAGAAATGGCAGTAACACAGGAGGTGTAGGCTAACAAAGAAGCATGCCACTGCTTAGGCGCTGCACTGGCTTAGCTTGTGTGTTTGTGTGACAATGCAAAACCAGTACTCTGTTCAAGTAACCATGCATATCTGAAACACCCTAAGCAGTAACAGTAAATGATTAGGCAATATGTGGCAGGGGCAATGCTGCTGACTGTCTCCCATTTACTTACAGACACCCCGTCTAGGCTTTCCCCAAGCCTACCTGAGCAGACTGGAGAGCGGATGAGAGGAGGCGCCGTGGCCGCCGCTGTTGCCGCTTCCACCGGTCCCAAACGATCCGCCAGCGGACTGTCGCTTCCCGGATAAAAGCTTCTCCACAGCAGCCAGGTTGCCAGTGCGCGCCGCTTCAAGAAGCTCCTGCTCCTTCCCCATCGCGGATCCCAGAAAAAAATCAAAGGAGGCGCGGGGAAGAGAAGGAAAAGGGGGGTTGGTCGTGGGAGTGAAATTCCTGTGCGATCCCCTTTTCTCCCGACCTCAAGTTATTCCTCAGTGCTGCTGGTGTGGAGAGGAAACAAAAGCTCCCTCCGCCGCTGGATCCGTCCGTCCCGATCCACGGTGCTACTGGCGCTCACGGGGGAAAAGTTTCCTTCAACGGCACGGCACCAGCATCGAACAAACTTCCTCTGACCAGACCTTTGAGCGTCGTCCGTCACTTCCTCGAAACTGCCCTTTCTTTCTACATCTCCAATCCGAAACCCTTCAGACACACACATACACTTGCAACCCTAACACCGCCGCCCTTGCTGCTTGAAGGAGGAGCTGGATGGGTATAAGCAAGATGGCGCGTGTGTAAGAGACAGGCAGGAGTTACCCATCCAGTGCTTTTAATATCTATTCTACTCCTACCTCTGGTATCCACAGCAAATGTCCAAACCTAGTCCCTTAATTATTTACTAAAGGCTTTACCAGTCACTGATTAGTAGTCAGTAAAAATAGGGAAACGAATTAACTATAAATTTAACAACTGTAAACTACCCATACCGTCTATGGAACTACCTGACATTGGCAGCTAGGCTACTCTAGAGCACTGATGGAGGTAATGCCACTTTTGTTAGCTAATGATAATCGTATTAATTCCGGTCAAATGAATAAGCATTTCACAGCATTTCACAGCAATTTGTTCGGTGACAGCAGATATTCTGGGAAATAATAAAGGAAAACCCCTAGGAATACAACTGACTTTATTTATTTAAGACACATAAATCCATATCCAACTGAACTTTTACTGAATATTGTACTTTAAAGGTTATAAAATGGCAAAAAGTCTTGTTTATTACGAACTTGTGAACGTTACTTCCATAGACGGTCATTGGTTACTTCACAGACAGCAGTGTTAATAAAGTTCGTACAAAACGGAAACGGAAATTCGCATGCTCCGTTAGCAACATACCGGGAAAAGTAGACGTTTGATGCATCTTTCCTCTTACTTTAGGTGCTTCCATCTATTTAATTCCCAGCTAGCGCGTTACTGTATTTTTTGTATACTGAGGTAAATCATATAAACGCGTCATGTGTTAGCCGTTACCAGCTAACGTTCGCTTAAATTCATAAATTCACCGTCTGGTTGCTGTCGCTGCTTTGTTGACGCCTAGCTGCGGAGAAGGTACGTGCATGCTTGTCTGTGTGTGTGTGTTTTTTTTTTTTTCTGTTTTATCCAGCTAAAAATTTAAACCAGAATTCAGCTTGTGACTGTTAGATTGGAAATTTGTAGCTGTTTCCAGAACTGGAGAACCACTTGATCGACTTCTTTGATATTTGCAGAAACGGAAGCCGGATTAGTAATATGGCAGACCCTGCACGGATCAAGACCGATGATACACCTGAGAGGATAACTCCTGCCGACGAGGAGCATTTGAAATCAGACGAAACTGAAAATGCTCCTGTCACAGAAAAGCCTGCAAACGAAAACATAGAGTCGTCGTCGAAAGATCAGGCTAAAGAGGACATTAAACATGTGAGTTTTGGAGCTTCATTCGCCCTTCATCAGAAGGGAAAGTGGTATCCATATCAAATGCGAAAGACTTCTTAACATGTATTACTAAATAATCACGCTAGGTTTATACCACCCACTACTAATCCTGGGTAAGTGCTGTAAGGTATGACCGGGTTGCATGTAATTTCTTTTTTACTACTGGTGCTGAGATACACCAGTTGCTCAGTTCTTTAGGTTGAGAAGGTTATGAATTAAAACACTGTCAATATTAATGTTAAGCTGTCTGAACACAAACAGTGTTTAGATGGCACACAAAGCACAAATGTGGATAAAAAGAATGTTACATTCAGATGTTTTCAAATAAATATTAAAAAACAAAAAAACACCAGTAGTAGCTGTAAAAGCCCAAATGCTCAGTTTTTCTAACCAGCAACTACAAAATAAAATTTACTACATGTGTTCTTTGGTAGCAGACAGAAATAAAGCAAACTTAAACTTTTGACAGCCAGTTTTTAAAATAAATTTTTTTACCAACTCACCCAAGACATGACTGTAGTAACTACAGAGGGATAAAGTTGATCAGCTATACCATGAAGCAATGGGAAAGAGTTGTTGGAAGCTAGATTAAGAAGAGAGGTGACAATCGGTGAGCAGCAGAATGGCTTCATGCTGACAAAGAGCACTAAAGATGTGGTGTTCGCTTTGAGAGTGTTGATGGCGGAGTATAGCGAAGGTCAGAAAGAGTTGTACTGTGTCTTTGTGGATATAGAAAAAGCATATGATATAGTGCCAAAAGAGGAACTGCTGTACTGTGTGAGGAAGTCAGGAGTGGTAGAGAAGTATGTGAGGGTGGTGCAGGACGTGTATGAGGACAGCAAGACAGTGGTGAGGTGTGCGGTAGGAGTGACAGTGGGGGTGGAATTACATCAGGAATCGGCTCTGAGCCCCTTCTTGTTTGCAATGGTGGACAGGTTAACAGATCAAGTCAGACAGGAGTCCCCATGGACTATGATGCTTGCAGACAACATTGTGATCTGTAGTGAGAGTAGGGAACAGGTGGAAGACAGCCTGGAGAGGTGGCGATATATGATGGAGAGAAGAGGAATGAAACGTGCATGAATGAGAGGGAGACGGGTGTAACAGTGAAGATGCAAGGAGTAGAGGTAGGGAAGGTGGAATTTAAATACCTGGGGGTCTACCTTCCAAAGCAACAGACAGTGCACAAGAGAGGTGAAGAAGGGAGTGCAGGCAGGGTGGAGTGGGTGGAGATGAGTGTCAGGGGTGACAGAAGGATTAGCGGGAAGGTTTACAAGATGGTGGTGTGACCCGCTATGGTGTATGGTTTGGAGACGATGGTGCTGACAAAAAGACAGGAGGCAGAGCTTAAGATAATAAGGGGGTGACCAGAAGAGACAGGATTGGAAATGAGTATATCAGAGGGACAGCTCAGGTTGAGCTGTTTGGAGACAGAGAGGCAAGGCTGAGATGGTTTGGACATCTACAGAGGAGAGTGAGCAGATATATTGGACAAAGGATGTTGAAGATGGAGCTGCCAGGAAGGAGGAAAAGAGGAAGACCACAAAGGAGGTTTATGAATGTAGTGAAGGAGGACATGCAGAGGGTTGGTGTGACAGAAGAGGATGCGAGAGAGACGGTGAGATGGAGGCAGATGATTGATGTGGTGACCCCTGAAGGGAGTGGCTGAAAGAACAACACCCTAGACATGACAGTTGATTGTCAAACCTCAATGGACTAATTGCTTAAATTTTATTTTAAATTAATCTTATTATAGTGCAATAAATGTTACATCAACAAAATCACTGCATTGACCATATGTGTGTACACAAAAAGGACCAGAAACCAACAAAATCTTAAAATCTGGATTATCAGATTCGCAGTTTATGTGGTTTTCTTTCTTTGGTAGTGTCTATTAATAATTTTGTCTTCCATTGCAAAGGAAACACCAGGAGGAGAAGATGAGGAAGAGGGAACCTCTGGCCAGCCTTCTTCCAAAAGGTTAAAGGTGGAACCTGAGAAGAAAAAGGAAAAGCGCCACAAGGTTGATGAAGATGAAATACAGAAGATGCAGTAAGACTGCTATTTAATCTCACGGAAGATCATTCCTATTCTTGAAATTATTTCATTTGCCAAAATTCACCATAATTCCCTCTTCTTTTTTTTTTTTTTTTTTTAGGGTTTTGGTTTCATCCTTTTCTGAAGAGCAGCTGAATCGTTACGAGATGTACAGACGTTCTGCATTCCCTAAGGCTGCCATTAAAAGGGTAAGTTGTTTTTTGTAATAGACAAAGTATTTTAAAACCCTGAAACTGTTATATTAATCTGATGTCTTTTGTTTTAATATTCCAGCTGATCCAGTCCATAACAGGATCGTCAGTGTCCCAGAATGTGGTGATTGCTATGTCTGGTATCGCCAAGGTCTTTGCAGGGGAAATTGTTGAGGAAGGTTAGTGGAGGATTTACAAAACTGAAATCATCCAGACTAAATAAACTGAAATATACAACACGTTCAATTGAGCTTATATTAACCATAGTTTCACGAGGTTGTTTCTCTGCCTTCACAGCACTGGATGTTTGTGAGAAGTGGGGAGATACACCACCGCTTCAGCCCAAGCACATGAGGGAAGCAGTGAGGAGGTTGAAGAGCAGAGATCAGATTCCCAACACAAAGTACAAGAGCATTCTCTTTCACTGACACACCTGAGCTGCAGATTGCATGAGAATGATGGACAGATGCCAGTGATTTAATAAGTGGTGCACAGCATATGGGAAAACTCACCATGAAGCCACTTTACACATCCTGCAGCCAAGTAGGCAGTGACTGATTCTTCACTAATGGCCAAGCACAGTGAGTGCAGTCCTGAAGAATGGTCAAGACAGCTGCAAAATAAAGCTGATTAGACTTGCCATTCAGCCCTAAAAGTCAATGGAAATGCTTTTCTCCCCATTCAGTTGGTTGCAATTGAATGGTGAGAAATTATGATTTTAATTAAAACATGTTTTGTATTCCAATATCAACTTTTTTTTTTTTTTTTTCCCCTTTGGGTGGAAAAAGTTCAGTGTGATGGGGCCAAGATCAAAATACAAGCATAAATCACATTTTTAGTTTGATTCCACATTTCAAAACTGTCATATCCTTTGAGACCCTTTGTCTCAGTAGCCAATAGTACTGCATTACTTGCTTCATATCATTTTTTTCCCCACTTGTTTGACCATGAATTGGAAATAGTTTGGACTTAAGATAATTAAATCTTTTTCCAGACTTATTGAAAAGGTCATTCTTGGAAAAACTGTTTGTGAACAAGACTTAATAAATTCTGTGTTTAAATTGTATTTGTAAAAATTGTCAAAGTTTGTCACACTAGTAAAATAACCAGAATGATATTTGAACAGTTTAAAGTTTTTGTATATGTTCAGACAACATGAGTACAGCGGATATTCTGTAGCATACAAATATGCATTCAGCTAAATAATAAAGATACAACCAAAATGTGTGTAGCAATTAATCATTTATTAATTTATTTTTACTTAAATTATTTTCTACATACCAGCTTTGGTTCACAGAACCAGTTTAAAATTAGTCTCAATGAAGTGATGAAGACAATATAAAATTCTATGTAATTCTACACAACTGACAAAAAAAAACCCTCTGCCCAGAGTGTCCAAAGATTTGCATCACTTAGAAAGATTTCACAATTACTCCTCTGCAATCATTTGAAGTGATTTACATGAAGACAAGTGCAATTTCCACTTTATCACACAGGTGCAAGTAGTTCACAAGGCATAATCAACAGAACATCACTTCAATACATGCATCTAGAGAAAGAACACCACACTTCGGAGTGAGTCTTACATCACTCTTTATCCATTTCCTTTTTTGCATGGCACACTGCGAAAAAGTTACATTTACATAGAAACCCTGGCCTGCTCTGGAGTGCAAATCAACTCTGGTGTAACAGGCTATGAGCAGATTTAACTTAAAGCACCAGTTTTTTCAGTGGAACAGAGATGCTACTTAACATGGAAGCCTGACTGAGGAGAAGGAAACTGGGCAAACATCAGAGCTACATGATGCATCCAGCACGGCACGCTCCATTTCGTACCAATGTATCAGTGTGCACTATAGGCATGCAAAAGCAAACACCAACAGCTAAGAAATACATCACATCTCTAGGTGATAATGAGGTTAAAAGGCAGTCTCTGCTCTATTACACTTATAGACTGAGGATGTTTTGAGTTATGCAGTTGAAGGGGAAAACTGTGATACATGGGTAACTAATAATCCAAGAACTACAGAATTCCACATGAAAAATGTGCAGTGTTACTGTTTTTTGTCACGTTTGTGGATAAACCCAAGTGTCTTTCTATTGCTTCAATAGATAACATTCTTCTTTAACAACACAATGTCAGTCATTATTTGCAAGTAACCACGCTCACTAAAAAAACAGAAATATTTTAAATAAAGTTTTCTCTGGCAAGTCACCACCACCAGAGGTCTCCAAAGGACCATTATGAGTGGAAGTGGAAGATTTCTCTAACAGCTATGCAACCATTAAACCCCTGCCAAAGGCAAAATGACAGACTACTAATTTAACATTAACACACTTGGAGATAAAATGTAACTGACAGTTTTTTCTTCTTGAAAGCATTCATGAAATGCTTATCCAAGAAGTCTTGGATAAGCATTAAGCAACAAGTCACCATTTGAATCTATGTAACAGACGTGTGTGGGTAATGGGAAGTGACAAATTTAAACTTGCAACTGGCCTAATAGATACAATCTGTAGCAGGTTAGGATTAAACACAGTTAAATATCACTTTTGTAGTAAATTTGATGAATATACATTGCATCATCATGTACCATAGTTTTTATAAATGTCACCTTCTTTGATCGATATGGCTTGAATAAATATAAACAATCAGATCTTGAAACACACACACACACACACACACACAGTAAAACAACACACTGAATGAACTTCAAGTCCATGATGTCTAACCACTATACACAATACATGTGTACAGAGTTAACACTATCGGAGTTGTTTCCTGGCAAGCTACAAAACACATTTAAAGAGCGTAGGCATTGTACCACTGCTAGCTGGTACAATCCTAGACCTCCTTGGACCACAGAACTGTACTGAAAAGTCTAAGCCAGTCAATGCACTGAACCTTCTGTGGAATCTCTCTATAGCCAAGGGAAAGGCATGTTGCTTTCACTGGACATTCAACCACAGAGCACATCGTTTCACAGTACAACAGAAGCATGATCAACATTTCGCAACTCAAACAAAAAATATAACACTGGAGAATGATTCAGCCTGTGTGTGTAACCATGCCACCCTGTTGATAAGGTAACCAGGTGGAAATTGAGATGAATCAGGCTCTCCATGAAAGCAGTGGAGGTAAGCTTTTTTTTTTTTTTTTTTAAGTGCATTTTTTTTTTTTTTTTAAAAAAACATTTTTAATAAAAAAAAAAAAAAAAAAAAAAAAAAAAA
>VUQI01007312.1:6582-25184 GCA_015106735.1 Paratilapia polleni | reverse complement strand
AGTAGATCTAAAAAAAAAAAAAAAGAAAATGAGCAGAAACTGTTAATCTAATTCAGCTGAGTGTTGAATATGTTGAGGTGAGTACAATATTCAAAGAAACAACACTTTGAACCCCATGAAAGCATTATATTACAGAGTAAAACATAGTTTCACACCAGTTTCATCAGAGTAATATATTTTATCTTCACCTCTTTTTAAGGTGGGTACTTTTTGCATCAATTTTTAATGTTAATGCTTCATAACACATATGTATCTGAAAAAGCTTTAGTTTCTTTCTACAGATTATATCTGGAAATTATCATGATAGATCTGTATAAATAGAAAAAATAAAAATAAAAGCTACATGTGACTTGTTTATTTCTAAAATCCTGGTTACAGACAAACCATGTTGAAGTAAACAGTATGTAGTACTGCTTGGGCTCCTCTACCTCGCTCTGCTGTTGGACAGTGAGGGAGATGTTAGGGTTGTCCCAGTCAGCCTCAGGAACATCTGCTGGGGCTTTAGAGTTTCTACCTCCACCTGCAAGCAGAAAGGAAAAAGTGATAATCAGTTTCTGTTCATCTTTCTATAAAGCTGTGACAGCTGATGCTGTAAGGCTGGAGCTTTGTGGTTTTAAGGTTCATGATCAAGAACCTCAAATTCTTCACGGTTAAGAAAATTCACACTGAAAAAAAGTTATTTTCTTGCTCACCTTTGACTCTCATGATGCCATCGTCACTACGCTCAAGAACCAGCTCATCTACAATGAATGTGGCTGGGACAGGTTGAGGGGCTGTAGGGTAGATTCTGGGGCCATCATCCTAATAAAAAAGAAAGAAAAGAAAAAAAAGGGTATTTTAAAAGGTTGAGGTCTAAAGTATTTTAGTGGAGTTTTTGTGATTCATCAAATATCTGTATCCCAAGTATTGAGACTACATCTTAAAATTCAAAGCACTGAGCCCAAAAGGGATCAACACTTCACACTGCTGTAGGGACAGTGGAACCTACCTTCATCGTGATGGTGACGTTGCTCATGTGTAACTTCATTGGCTGACCATCAACACTGAATTCATCTTCGAGGAAAGGACCAATGTTAGTAACTGTCGAGGTTAACAACTCGGCCTGGCAGTCTTGCACTCTCATATCCAGAAAGCCCAATGACTCGGCCAGAGCAGAGCGATGAGCTGCTGCTGGGCCCATTTCTGCCCGCATGCAAAATGCTGGGGAGCCCCTGTGACCCTGCCTACTCTGCTTCTGGACTGGCAAAACTGGTGCTGTAGGAAAAAAGCAAAAGGCACATTTGTAAGCCATGAGACTTTACACTGAACATTACATTTACAATGAACATTAACTAATCTGGTTCTATTTTTGAGCCGAGATAATATGTACATATATAGTAACTGCATACAGTATGTTTTTGCCTATAATGGAGGGTTCACTTTGCAATTCTCTCTCTCTCTCTCTCATAGGATCAATGCTCAAACTGATTGCGGAATTGTTTAAGATTCAAAATGCCAAAAAAGACCACAGACCATTATATTTTCATATTTCTTTTTTCTTAAGCCTAACCACAATACAAATCAAATATAATGTATTTTTTTCTGAATATCATTAGCAACTCAGGGATAAGTAAACCAGAAAAAAATTGCATTTCATTAGCAAACAAAGGAAATGGGGTCATGGCATAGATGAGCAGAGGCCTGAAATTATTTTTCAGCATGAAAGGAATAATTCAGTTTACCTTGAATGACACCAGCCAGCAGGTCTGATAGTCTGACATTACCCATCTGTACAGGGGTCAGATTCTGTGCTTCAACAGCCACAACTTGGTCTTCTCCCTTTCCCTCAATGGTGCAAGCTGTTCCACTCAGGATCAGCAACAACACTGAGGACTGTACAACAAGACATCACAAGTCAAATTTTAACTAAATTCAATTCAAATTTAATCCAATCCTGAAATTTGTTATGACCACGGCAACCCACCATGTCCTGAGAGATGTCCTCAGTACTTTGGGACAGGGAACTACTGAGGTCAGCTGATGAGCCTCCTTCTGTACCCGGGGCCGGGCTGCCTCGACTGCCCACAGGTGTGCTGTTTGGACGCATGGATTCCATTCCTGATTCTGGAAGCATGACACAAACTTACAGCAGATCTCACTTGTGCATGTCAGAGAAATTTATGTAAAAACTTGGTAGTATTTAAACACCTGAGTCCAAGAGAACAACAAAATTGTCGCTGATATCACTATCCACCGAAAGATTTTCGTCAGGCAGGCTGCCATCCAAGATAGCACTGTCAAAGGAATGCTGGGAAGGAGACTGCTTCATGGATTGTTGGCGAGATTCTTCTGAACGTTGAACCTGTTCCCTATGAACACACACATACACACAAACAGTGATTAAGGGAAAGCCAGTGAAAGCATGGGATGCACAGCATGGGTTCCAGACACACAAACAGTATTATATAGCCAGCAGCCCAGCAGGAGAGAATTAGCACTTACTTTGCCTGTGGACTGAACAATTTGCTCATCCCTGAGCCACGACTCAGCATGCTAAAGGCATCTTTTGTTATTGAAAACGCCCCTTTGGTCAGGTCCAGTGAGGCACTAATGGCATCTTTGGTCACATCCTTGGTGACATTAATGGCGCTTGACAGCTCTCCCTCAAGGCTAAAAGTAGACGGTTCCCGGGAGAGGACTACAGAGTGTCCAGGTGAGAGGGGAGGTGAGAGAACAGGGGTGTCCTCCTGTGTTATCAATCCATCCCCCTCCAACCCCTCCTCCACAGCCTCACAAGCCTCCTCCACCACCCCATCTCGTTCATCCTGATCAAACGTGGCTGTATTGATGGAGGAGATGCCGTTTTCTAACCCACTGTCCTTGAGGATAACATCAGCAGAGTGATGAGACGGGGAGATGTCAGAGTCACTTATGCTAGGGCTGTCTGTTTCAGGAGTGTGGGGGACCTCTTCCTCTGGCTCTGTGCAGGCTGGTGGCAAAAGGAGACCCAATTCCACAGAGTCCACTACAAGGGCAAGACAAACTGTAGCCGTTTTCGTCTTCTGGCCACGAGCCTGATTAACATCTCGTACATCCCGGCCCAACTCTGCTGCCAACCGGGCCATTGCATCCTTCATCCTGAGCAGTGCAACATACTGATAGTGGTTGAGCCAGATCTTCACTGGGGTGATTGTGTGGGCCAAGAAGTGGACAGAAGCAAGTGCAGCCTCTTCCTGATGTGGCTCTTGCTCTGAAGAAAGCGGACGGGTCCTGCTGGGACTGGAGGAGGAAGACAATGAACCGTTTTTAAAGGCACACGGCTGACACATCCACATAGACATGGCAAAGGGCTCAACAAAAGGCTGGGTTTTGCCTTTGGGCAATCGCCGTGCTCCATCAAAACCCAGTGTAACATGGGACATACTGAGAGACCACATGTCCTGGGATCGTAGCCGTTTTCTGTCCAGAGGTTGGGGTTCTAGCTCTTGAGCGTGCTGAAGGAAGGTGGAAGGAATTGGGTGGAAGGCACTCAGGTCTCTGGGGTAAGGGCAAGGTGGTGTAGACTGGAAGAAAGCACAGCTGGCAAACTTTTCACATGTACTGTTGAGATCAGCTCTGGAGCCATGAGGGCAGTGGCGGGTGTTGCTGAGAACCATCTGGGGTATAGTGACAGAAAGGGACTGTGGACGTTCTGGATGGTCCAATATGGATGAATCCAAAGGAATTATCAGCTATTAAAAAAGAAAAATATATATATATATTTACAGCCTCAAACTTCTACACAAAATGCAACAAAGATTGGTAATAGAAAGAAAGGGCTACAAACAGAAAACATTCATATGGTATAATCAGTTGAGTATTCACCTTAAGGTGAGCTGCATCCATGCAGATGTCTACATGCTCCTCAGACTTGTTACTGTCTTGCAAATGATAGAAGGCTTTGACCTGGTCCAGGGTGTGCAGGAGACCCCGGGCAAACAAATTAATCCACAACACACTAGCTGGATCTACACACAGCTGGAGGCTGTTTAACTGGGCGTGCAGGTTTGAGGTGGGCACTGCAAAAAGGAAAATATGGGAAGTCCTGACAAGTCCAGAATTGTACGGAAACTGAAAATTAACAGGCAACAGCAACACAAAATCCATTTTTACAGTCAGTGTTGTTAACTGCATTTAACCGTTGGGTCAACACAAAGACATAATGGATAAAAATATCATTAGAAGGCTGCAAGTAACATAGGTTTCACATGTGTAAATGTAACAAGAAAAAAAACACATAAAACAGTCTGTATTATATAAAAACACACCTAAAATGAGGTAATCTGCATTATAACATAAAAAACTATAAATATAGCACACAAATACCTGATAAACTGGGGTTGTCAGAAAAGTAGTATTCAGTAAACTGCAGATGAACTGCTGGTATGTTGTCTGGTAAACGCAGAGCTTTACGGTTACAGGATAACAAAGACTGGGTCTTTTTGTTTTGTCGGCCTCTTGTAGACACCTGAATGTAAGAAAGTATTAACGGAAATATTAAAATTGGATTTATTTTTTCAGTAAACTGCCTTATTTGGAACATTTTAAGAAACAGAGATACTGAATTACTAGACAGAAGTAGAAGGAGGTTTTATAAAACAGAACTAAACCACCTGACTCTAAACATCAAAGATTTCCTGTCTCAAATTAAAGGTAAAGACCAAACATTTACAGAATTTCCCCTGGGTGTCTCTTGCTCTAACAAATGGGGAACTACAAGTGCCTTAAACTTAAAATAATCCTGGATATGTTCTTTCATGATGAAAAGTGTAAAATATCTGAAGTGAAAATGCAGAACCAGTTTGAATGAGTAATCCGAGGTGGCAGGGGTTTCTCTGTTCCACATGAGTGGCACTACAGCTGACAAAAGAACTGACATGTATTGGATGGGATTTTTCTATTGGTACTGAGGTATATTACTCACATATCATTAATCATTTCGCCTACCACACTGAGGATCATTACAATGCTGTGATTGTAATAATTGCAATTCACTATCACTATCTCCTCTATTACCACAGATCAAGAAGGCAATCTGATGCCCCGAGCTGACATATCGATATATCAGATCGGCCATATCACATGGCTGATCTGAAAGAGACTTTTGTTTCCTCTGTAAGCCCTGTCAAGCAGATGACTCCAAGACTGCTAATTGGCCATACCTTTTTTTCTGGTTCAAACCAACTGCAAGTACAGCTGAGTACAATGCTTGACTGCTTCTACTTAGGAATAGGGAGTTAGTGAAGAGTGAGGCTTCTGTTAGAACAGGTAAATCAAATTAGATGACAATAAAAGCTTGCCTGGTGAATGTCCACATCATCCATCCTGATCACCACACAGCTAGATCGCAACCTCTTCAGTGATGGCCCTGAAGCAGCTGAGTTCTTGCTGGCTGCCTGCTCTTTTTCAGACGAGTTTGACTTGGGACTAGGCTGTCCATCTAAAGAAGAAGAGTAAACACTCAGCTGCAAGCTAAAACAGCACAGTTCAACATACAAATAAGGATTTGTATCCGTCTTGCTATGACATAAGTATGTTGATTCGTATCGTGATATATCTTTTATTATTATGTTATGATGAAGGAGGCAAACAAGTCATTCATCTATGCATGAGCATTGTAATGCAGTTACATCTATAAAGTTTCAAAACAATCCAAACTAAGCACCTGCTAGCTTTTTCAGGAGCTTTAATTCACATTACATGGGCTCAGTAAGCAGATAGTTTGTGTGGCTGCCACTGAGTTGGAACTGTGGAATTGTGCTCAGTAGCTGTTAAGATCCCTGTACATAACATGCTATCTTGTCAACAAATTTAACTCGATGAAAAGTAAGCAAAAACTGCTGATAAAGTGATGTGATATGATTAAAAGTGTCAGAAAAAAAGCCATTAAGTGAACCTTGACTTGGAGTTGTTTTATAAAATGACGTTGCTAAGATCATGAACATTCATTCTTCACTCCATCTTTGTTTTTGTGTGTGTTTGGGACTCAGTCCGAAATAAAGTTTAAGAACAACAACTATAACTATAACAATAACAACAACAAGAAAACCTGTACCTTAATTCTGATTCATACCTTGTACGGTCTTTGCAGGGGAGTCCTTGCGTGGCTGGGGCACTTCAGTCTGTGGCCCGGGGAAACCAGAAGCCTCGACTCTTTTCTGGTACTCTTGCAGTAGCTTCCCAGCCCACTGGGCCTGGGCCTCCATGGCTCCACTGTGACGTTCCCAGTGTCGACACCCATCAGCTGTGCAAGAACAGCAACAAGAAGCAGTTGTGATTCAGCAGTCAATTTACACTTGAACTAACACAGAAATTAAAATTTGTTCTACAATGTAAATAGTTACGCAAAACAATGACAAGTCAAAGAAAATTATATATAAAACAAATAAAAAACAAGGTAATTATGCTCAACAACTTTTCTATAGAAAAACTTGAGTAGAACCAGAGTAAAAAAACAAAATCAGGTGAAACCAATAAAGTGGAAATCTAAAAATCTAAATTCAAGTAATTTTATTATGTATTTATATATGCTTTAAGCTTGTGAGGCTATATAGTGATGAAATGGTAACCTTAGCAATGACACAATGACAATGTAAACATCATAATGTTAAACAGGCATGATGTCCATCAGCTTGGTATATTAGCATTCCAACAGCTGCTAAAAAAAACCTGTACATACGAGAAGTTCGTCTGAAGCTGATAGTAATGCCATGTGTTTTGTAAGTATTTAGTGATAAAAACAACGTACTAGACAAATTCTAAATTTTGACCCTCTGATTGAAGTACATGACACGTCAAGAGACCACCAGGCTCATCAAAGAACTCCAAGGCATTCGCTTTTCAAATAAAATTTTAAATGCCTTTATTCTCATGGCATGGTGATGTTTCACCTAAAAAACTCCAGCGTGTTTCGGCATACAAGCCTTCATCAGGAAGCCTATATCTGTATCCCTTCCAAAGAGCACCTCAAACAAAAACAATTTGAATCCAGGAAGCACTCCTTCTCAAAAACTGTTTTCAGGAGACTAAAACTGATTACGGTTCATTGTGTCACTGTGCTTCCCTGCAGTGGTAATCAAATAGTGTTGGTGACCACACACACTCAAGGCCACAAATGTAAACCTCATGGTGGTCCTAGTGGAAAAAGTCATTCTGAAGCCTTCTAACGAAAGTTAAAAAAAATTAATGATAATCAATCTAATGTTTGACATAATTTCAGTATGTACTGAACTGGTAGACTGAATCTTGTTGCCAGAGCCACAGACAAATTTGAAATTTCTGTATTTATGACTAAAACACAATTTTGAAAAGATCTGTAATTTTTCTTTCAGTTTAAACTGACATCAACACAACAAAGACATTTACTTGATTTAAGTCTACAACACAAAAGGCATCAGAATACTTTTCAAAGTCAGTATTTATACAGTATGTATACACACTATGTGTACATGTGTGACTTTTTGTGTATATTGTTCAAAACCATGCACTGTGTTAATGTTGACACCTTTTGAAATTTACTTCAAAGTGGTGTAATTCATAATGAAACGGATAAACAAAATTAAAGCTTTTTTAAAACTTTAAATTTACTTTCATCAGTCCCAGGGGATTCTGTGGAGAATTCTGTTATTCTCCACAGAGAATAACAGCACTGAGAACAGTCTCCCATGCCATTAGTCTGCTTGAATAGTAATCCTCCTAACAGCTAGTCCTGAATGAATGCTCCCGCTTCAGTAGAAGGAGTACAAAGCCTCGGGGTAAACTGCAGCTAAATCCCAGTCAAAGAAAGAACCAGTCACACTCACCAGGTCTGTGGACAGGATAGTAGTCAAAACCCAGCTTCCTGAAGGTCAGCTGCATGGCACCCTGCAAGACCGGTGGGGGAGGCTCATCTATGTAATACCACATGACAAGAGTTTACAACCAGCCTGACAGCTTGCTTTATTTAAGTGATTACTGTGAGCACACAACAGAACACAGATACTGAGTTACAAGACAGTAGGACGTGCTGAGATACTTCCTTCTAACCTTCATCCATTGAAGAACTGTCATTGCATATGTGTAAGTCCAAGCGTGATATGAACGTGTGGTAAGAAGACTCCTTGACATCAAAGAGATCAAAGTATTGACTCATGTTGCTGGGGGTGCCTGTTGGAGCAGGTTGGGGTTCTGTCCACAGGCTCTGGAGGCCAGGAGATGGTGGGGCAGTCTAAACCACAGAAGAGGCAACACATTTAAAATGAGAAAATATCTTACAGTGCATAAAGACAGGAACACAAAAGCAAATTTTGTCTGTTATCAGTGAGCATGTTTTATTTGCTGCAACATAAGTTACTCACATACTATATCCACAGACCATGCAGTTTTAAATACTTTGAATTAGTACTTTTTGAATGATTCAAAATGGTATACAGGCAGCAAGTATCATTATTTCTTGCATTTTTCTGTGGTACTTGTGTATATAAATAGTGAATAGTATACAATAGTGAATATAAATATTTGTGAATTTTTATAGGCATCTGTGTCTTATATGTGGGGGTCCCTGTCAGTTTAACACTCTTTGATTGATAAAATGATAAGTCGGGTTTATAGCAGAGTTTCTTCTGAGGAAAAAAAAAAAAAAAGCAACAAGTAAGAAAGGAGTAAGACCTGCAAGGACTCAGCAGCCATGCTCTTCCTCTGCTGTGCAGATTTCTCCATGGCCTCGCTGAGAGATTTGGCATAATGGATGATGGCTTTGAGCTGAGAGTCTGTCAGCACCCACAGCAGGTCGTCC
Organism: Paratilapia polleni; assembly: GCA_015106735.1. Taxonomy (NCBI): domain Eukaryota; kingdom Metazoa; phylum Chordata; class Actinopteri; order Cichliformes; family Cichlidae; genus Paratilapia; species Paratilapia polleni. The sequence continues at coordinate 16,393 of VUQI01007312.1, read as the reverse complement.
AGAATGAAAAGCAGCTTTGACGCCAGCACATTACAGTCCTTTATCTGGATAGAACAATGAAGACATAAGAACTCGTGACGTTTTTTTTTTTTTTTAAACCGATGGTTTCACGTTTGTGACCTGTAACCAGTTCTGTGACAGAAAAGCGGATGAAGGTTCAAATACAATTTTACCCTGCGTTTAAGAGCAATGCGAATCCGTCCCTGGTTGGTGATAAGTCTTAAAGGGGTGCTACCAAGGTCCTGGTCATCACCCTCTATGGCGTCTGCCTCAATTCGTAGAGTTTGCCAGTTAATTTCTTTGAATGTCAACACCTGAATGAAAATAAAAAACAACCAAAAAACATATCAAACAATCAAGCTATAATCAAATAAAATAAACACTACGAGACAAATAAAACCATGTTGTGACAGTTACATGGAATGATTGTTACCAAAGAGGGAAGGCATCAGACACATTTCCTTTTAAGTGGATTACAAACCCTCACTCTGAAAGGTTGTTGATCTCAAAATAGTCCCTACAGCTAACGAAGACCAAAACATGTGACGGCAGGCTTAATGAGCAAACGCGACTTCTGTGGTGGATCATTATATTCAGTACTACATTGCATGACTAAGATGGAGAGTGTTAAAGCTGTGTTGGGAGGGAAATAAAAGTGTTTGTGTGTGTGTACAGCACCTCGCCTCTCTTTGGGTCAGTGATGCGGGTGTGGCGAAGGTCACTACGTTGCCATTTGGGGTTGAGGCTGTTGCCTTGTAGCTGCCAGAGCTCAAAGGATGCATGGAAGGCCCGGGACTGGACCTTGATGGTGATGGAGTTGATCCGAACAGACATGCCCTCTACTACTTTTTCAGCAAAGCCATACTCACTGTCAATGTAAATAAACATTTCATGGGATGTAGTACAGTATTAAACATCAGATATGTTGGCTTAACACAGAATTTATGAAGGCTTACCTCTGGCCTGCTGTTATAGCTATGGGAGAGGGGCCATTGGGTGTACGAGGTTCTTCACATGTCCTCATCTCTACCTCTACCTTATCTAAGAACTACACATAAGAGGAAACACACACACACACACAACTGAGCAAGTATAATTAGAGATGCAGCCTAACATTTACTAATGATAACCACATAAAGAACATAATCTATGGAACAGTCAAATAAACAGTACAATAGCAAAACAGGGTACTGCTAGTGTTATACTAGAGTGAAGTTCTTTTGTTTTGAAAGATGAGGATGAAACTTAGTGTTTCATTAGAAATGTGTATGAGCTCTGAATGAGGACCAAAATAGCACAATTCCTACCAGGCAGATGGGGCTTGTTTTCAGTTTTGTCCATTGTATCTGAAAAGACAGGACAGCAGGGTCAACAAAGTCATGCACAAACACTTGCCACAGCATTCTGCATTTTCATCCTTCACAAGGGCATAGTGGTAAGAAGAAGCAAGCTCACACAATGTGACACAGCAGCTGCGACACAAAGTGGCACACTGTAGTATTTCTGCACAACAAATTACAAACTTCAAAATAGTTCTAACCATCATGCCTGTCTAGTATGGAAACACAGTAACTGATGTGCTACATGTCATGGAATGACCTGCACAGACAACAAATTGCAGCCCAACACTTGACGTGTTAGGGTGCTGCTGACATTTGGTAATTAACACTCAACATAAAGTATGGCCAGTGCTTATAGGAATGTCAATAGATCTGGTCATAAACTAAGGTATTGGGCAAAGCAAAACGCTGACCTGTTAGTGACCCTAAAGGAAAATTCAGGGGGTCACCATAGGTAACACGGTCCATCCTTTGGGGACCATGAATGTTTGTACAAAAATTTATGGCAATCCATCTAATAGTTGCTGTTAGTAGCTTAGTTGACTGAGAGACCAATCATCAACTATTCCAGAGTCATACAAAAATATATCAGTAACTTGATAATAACTTGATAGTAACTTGATAATAATTCATTGCTCAATAGTGCAGTCATTGTTCGTATTTGTGTGGTTTGCAAGTGAGGCTGGCCTGAGGAAAGAAAGAAGATATGATAAAACTGAACAAGTAAATGGCAGCAGACCACTGAGAAAAGGAGAAGCTTTTACCCAAAGTCAGCTGTGAGTCTGTTGATTAGAGGCATTAGTAACAAAGATTTTAAAAAGGCTTTATATACAAAATATTTTAGGGTTAAACAACAAGGAAATCATTTAGAGAATTACTTGGAAAGTTGTAAAAAAAATAAAATAAAATAAAATATATATACACACACACACACCACTAAGATTTGGAAATTTAGCAGCTAAAAGCATCACACTGTAGAACAACCAAAATAATCAGTACATAATATACTGTATAATGTATGCATTACTGTCTTATATAATTGTAAACATTTTTGTTTCCTACTTTAAATCTAACTTTTAAGATATCTCAAGGGGAAATTGGTCTTCCACTTGAATGTTGTTGGGATTTTTCTGAGAATACAAACCAGATATCCTGAGACCTAAATGCACACCAGCCACTGTATCTCAGGATCACGGTAGCCTGTGGGCTTTGGTGTCCCTCTGAATCATGGCTTGCCTGTCTGTTATCAACAAACAGTACTGGTCTGAAGGATCACAACATTCGCAGGAGTGCCTTTAGTAGTGCTTATCTTTGTGGTGCTGCCACTGCTCATTTCCTCTAAGATTCAGTGCATCAAAAACATTTTCTGAGGCATTAATAAACATAATATACTTTTGTTGCATTTTAAAAATGAACTATGAGACAATGGCATCTTTTGTGTGACAGCTTTGTGTTACTATAGTCTTTGAAAAGGGTAACAACCCTCCCCTGTTAGACTAGTTACAGGGGTCAGTATTAACATACCCTGATGGCGGCCTTGTTGCAGTAGACCCGGGTGACAGCCAGCCAGGTAGGCAGATCAAGCATGTTCTGAAGAACTTCTTCATCAAGCTCGAGGTTAGACAACTGCCCCTCCCCCTTTAGTGTACTCAGATTGATTTTGTCCGGGGACAGATTCTTGGTAAACCTGAAATAAAAAAAAAATAAAATAAAAAAAACCCAGATGAAAAATTCAAATATAATGTTTTAGGGTGAATACATACTGCCTAAATCTGGAAGCAGTTTAAATAAGGTTCATCAGGGAAACACCAGCATATGCCACTGATGATCTGGGAGACAGAAATATCCCAAATTGAATAATGCAAATATGGAGTCAGGATGTTTTTGAAGTAGTGCAACTGGATGAGTCATCCTGAGACGCAATAGCATCCTTAATAGAGTCGCCCAGCTGCACTCCCATCTAGAGTACCCTCTTCAAAGGTTCTAACATAGCAAGCTCAAAAAGCCATGAATAAAATTCAGCCTACACAGGGTGAATATAACAGCAATAGGAGAGAACTGGGGTATTGATTTTTTTTCCCCCACATACATTACATGGCTAAAACAGTGCTCTGAAAAATCCATGTGACAATTCAGTTATCAAACAAGACACACAGCTCAAAATGAAGACTAAGTGTCATATGATGAGAGCTACAGATTGTGGCTCACAGTTAAGATAAGGATGTCATTTAAATTATAACACTTAACATCATCAGGTCTGATGTCACACTATTCCTGATAAACTTGAGAACCCAGTTAGTTCAAGCTTCCTTTTTGTATTTAGCAACAAAATAACGGCTCTTCATCTGTTGCTGACAAAACCTGCTCTACTACTTTTCACATCAACCGACACACTTCAGAGGCCTTTAATGAGTCACGCCTGGGGCGTAGACCTAGTTCACATGTCTGAAAATATAATACAACTTTAACGTAACAGTACAAGGTTGTGCATTTTCATACAGACCAAACACTATAGGGGTGCTATTAGTTATAAGATTAGCAATACATACTAGGATTAGCATTGTTTCAAGAGCTTAAAGGAAAGAAAGAAGTCATTGTGCAAACTTAGCCAAAAGCAAAAACTGTCTGGTTTTACAATTAGACAATACCAAAACTCTTAAACAATAAGCATGGAAGGATTAGTCTTGAAACAGTTAACTCTAATCTGGCTGAAGAAGTTGGGTTTGGTCAGTTATGTGGTCCATCTACATGTTTAAAACAAAAGACAGAAAATGTTTTATATATTAAGATTCATGCCGTTATCTAAAATGCAATGCAGGCAGACCAGGGTCAGGCATATGATTTGATCTTTGCTTATTTTAAAATGACCATACTGTTTTAGGACTGCTTCCCTGAGTCAGACACTTACAAGGAAATATTAAAAATGGTACTGAAGTGAAGAAAAAAAAAATGCTTTAAAGCGGGGGTCTTCAAAGTGTTGACGACTGAGTCTCATTTTATTGGGCCAGCATATAATTGAGGGCTGCATGTGACAAACACGTTTAGTGGATAGTGGTTTATGTGGATGGTAATTGCCTTTTCTTGTTTATGGCTTTTTAATTATTAGTTAAGTGGCTGTTACATTTCTTGACTTGTACTTGTCAGTGTTAGGAAGGTTTAGTCTGCTATAATGGCTACAACAGAATAGGTTGAAACTGAGGAGGATGGATAAAATGTATAGTAGTGCATTCTTTCCTTTTCGTGTTCCCATGAGCCACTATTGGCCGGCAGGCTGCAAGGCAGGCCAAGATGCAGGATGCAAGATAACTGAAGAGATGGTTGGGCCATTTTCTATCATAGAACAAGCTACGGTCAACAATAATGATGTGCTTGCATGTCTACCTTCAATGTCCACTGTGTCCTTTCTTCTGCAAAAAACTTGCTTTAATTATTCAGTGACAGAGACAAGAGCAAGGATGAGAATAGCGGTCGGTCAAATGGAAGGCCTATAACTGAGCAGACATCTATTGTCCAGGCTCACGATGAACTTTAGTCTTTACCCTATTTAGTTTTAGAGACTTTTAATACACATTTCATCATTGCTCTCCCACCCAAATTCATTTCTTAACAACTGTAAGCAGTGCCAAAAAGACAGCGATAACACATTCTCTGCCAATAACACCTAAAAAAGAGAAAAAGTTGACTGTGCATCACAAAATAGGAGGCTGTATGTATCCTGGGGAAGTAAAACCAGGTCAGATGAAGAGAATATATTATTAGTAAATGTTGAAGACGAATGCAGTATTTGTATATCATTGACAGTCTGAAACAGGTGGTGATTTATGAGACACTAGGGGTATTCCAGACAACTCTTATAGCAAACATGGGCTGACAACAATAATTCGTTGCTTTTTATTATCCTGATGAATCTGTCTGTAAGCAGTATTTTTCCAGGACAAAGATAAAAGGCAGTGTACTTCCACCATAACATTCCCCATCTAGAACTTTGTTTTTCTTTTTTCATGCTTTTTATGCCGTGAAAATGCCATTTAATGCTGTACTGATAATAAATTCATTCAATATGGGAAATATTTTGGTAAATAACTGACAAACCTCAGTCCCGATTCCCGTATAAATAAAATGACTTGACCTTCCTTGACCGTCATAGATAGACTTTCTCCACATTCCCATTATTATTATATTTTCACCCTAGTGATACAAAACTACAAAGTAAACAATGGAGTGTGGCCAGAGCCGTATTAAACTAAGGCAGTATGTAGTCTATAACGCTATCAATAATATACACATGATTGGGAAAGTAATGTTATCACTGTGTAGGTTGAGGTACTCTGCTTCGTTCACTGTGCCCTTAAAACCTCTAACCGTTATTTTCAAGTGGAGCAGCAACAATGAAAAAAAAAAAAAATCAACATGGAAATCAAATTTAGCACACTATATGCAAATGACAAATCTCAGCCAAGTAATGGTTGCGAGCAGTAACGTTAAAACCACCATCCAGCTGGGCTAACAGGCTAACACAAAACCAAACCTGACACTTACCTTGACAAATGTTTCAGGATTTGTTTCTTAATAATCCCAGCCATTTCTGCTAGCGCCAGTGTCGAACAATGTCGTCAGTTTCCTTCATAAATAAACATATGTTAACTTGCAGGTATCTCTATACTGCACACAGCACGAGCTGCGTGCATCTTCTTAGCCGCTGCTGGCACAGCACAGCCTAGCTGCTAAACACCGGACAGAAGCTAACCCCCTTTCTCTCGCACACACGCACGCGCACAAAAAAACATCTTAGACCGAGAAAACACAACCGCGCCAATAATACAATGCTGCCATCTGCTGGATATTCAGGGGAAGTGGGAAACTGGATGATCCCTCAAAATACTTAATTACATTAGAAATAAATATCACACTTACTGACTTCGAAGCCGTTATGTGTTACTAATTTACTAAAATATAAAATTGTATTTTAAATATATGAATATATATTTTAAGCTTTCAAACATAGACTTTTAACCTTTCAAAGTTTCTTTTGTCACCTACAAAATATGGCAACATATTAACCCTATATATTGTAAATAAATAAAAAAAATCAACAACTATGTAATATGTTGACATTCAAGGGCATAACCTATTACAGCAGATATTGCATTCATATCTTGCACTTTAACAATGGTTCTCTTCTGTTAAGCCACACCAGTGTCCCAACTGTGACACTGGTGTGACATTTCCCATTTCTACTGGGAGATGTCAAAATATCTTTCATAACAACTTACTGCCATGCACAAATAATGTAAAGTATTATAAGGCACATTGTGTGTTAGGTAATATTAGGACTGGTTATAGATCCTTAGCTTCCTAGTTTGACTGCCACTTTTAATTTAGTCATTGCCTTATGCCCTCTCCTAAAATGGTTGAATGGCACCACCTGTTGGATAACATGCATATTTTTATCCATCCTCTAACATTCACATGGCAGTAGCCTCTCTTCAGGAATTTTGGGGGGAAAAAATCAGCTAAAATTGTGCTATATTTGTAAAGAACTTATACTTAGAAGTTGGAGTCAGGTGGTATTCCAGTATTGAGATGAGTTATTTGTTTATGGGTCCATGTGCAAAATAGAAGTGTGCACAGTGTCCTGTTTACGGGGGTTAAGAGCAAATTTTTGTCTGTTTATTTATACATAGAACCGGCGGGACTAATCCCGCTGCTAAATTTTCTATGTGTCTATGTCTATACATTACTTAAAAAATTAGGGTAACTAAATGATCAATTGTAATATAATTGTAATTGTAATATAAATTATTTCATGGTATTTGAATTAGTTCGCCCGACACCTAATTACTGTTTTATACGGGTAGAGGGTATTTTAATTAGCGTTCATATTTTTCTGTTCTACGGGCACAGAGGCTCAAGATGCAATCATGTGACATGCGCACTCAACCCTGTTATCGAGTTTGTTGTGATAAGTCGAGGCCTCGGACTAAATTAGGAGCCCAGCCCCCGTGTGTGTCCGGGTGAATCCCGTAATGGAGGGCATGGACCTGGACCTGGACCAGGAGCTCATGCAGAAATTCAGCTGCATGGGTACAACAGACAAAGATATCCTCATATCAGAATTTCAGAGGCTTCTTGGGTTTCAGCTAAACCCCGCCGGATGCGCCTTCTTTCTGGATATGACCAACTGGTGAGCTCGGGGACTCGTGTGGCCTGCAGTGTGGTTAATGTTAGATAATAGATAATGTGTACTAGCTAGCTTTCTGCACAGCAGAAAAGACAGTTCGCCTGGGAAAAAAAAACAGGGAATATCTTTGAAAGTTCTGTCCTCACAGAACAATAGCGTTTACGTTGGGCATAGAAGCGTCGGTTTGGTGACGGCTAACGACGTTGAAGAAGCGTAACTAGCTGAGTCAGTGTGACTCCGACTTTTGATTGCTTGTCACGGACACAGTGAAGGGTAGCAAGATTTGCATACCCGTTAAAATTCTCTTAAAACAAATACTGTTTTGTTTAGGCACAACTTAATATCGAAGCGGGTGCTGTAGTTAGATGAAAATGCATTCATTTGTGTGGATATTTACATGTTTACTGTTAGTCACCACGTTTATTCTGAAAAGCTGTGTAGCACAAGGTAGCTAGCTAACTTAACCTGAACTAAACTGAGAGTTTAGATGTATTTTCACAGTCTGTTAACTTGTTCTTCAGTTGAATTACGGGAGGACCCTGTAAGACACCCGTTACCTTTACTATCGATACAACAGTAAGGGTAGCTACAGTTTATTACGTAACCCCTGTACATTGAGTTTGAAGAGTCGGAGCTCAAAGATCACAGTAGTTGCGCAAACCAGATCAGACTTAACTGAATAAATTTGATTTTTTTTTTTTTTTTTTTTTTTTTTTTAAAGTACGGAGAATACTTGACAAATCAATTTTTTTTCGGAAGAAATGCGATTCCGGTGGCATGTTTTAACTGTGAAACAGCTCGCGGTGCCATTCCAGTGTACGAAAACGAAAATGAATGTGTTGCTGAGGGAAAGGCCATTTTGAAGTCACCCCAAACATAGATCTCTGCGCATATGCGGCGTTGAGCGAGCTAATGCAGGTCTATAGGGGATCAACAGAAGCAGTGTTCACAGGGAGAGGGGCTGTGGTAGTGTCACGTGATGTTTGACGGGTTTTCTAAAAATAAAAACTGCCGGTTTATGGATGACCTGCATGTCACGGGAAGCACCCACTCTGAATGTGTCATGGAGAAGCTAATATGTGTTTTTGTGCTCCCTACATTTAGGACTTAATAAAACAGTGATTTTTGTCAGCATTTTTGTCACTAAAGGGTATATGAAGAAAACAATAATCCGACCAATCAAAAACAAAGATAGTTGAACTAAACCTTCACATGTGAAACAACTTTAGCCTGGAGGATCCAATATTTACCATAATTTTCATGAATATCCATCTGGAAAAACGACGATTGAGGTGTCAGGTCTATAAATGTGTTGTACTTCATTACATAGATTTACACTAATTTCTGCTTTTTTTTGTCCCTAGGAATTTACAAGCAGCCATTGGAGCCTACTATGACTTTGAGAGTCCCAACATCAGTGCACCCTGCATGTCCTTTGTAAATGATGTGACGATTGGTGAGGGTGAATCAGTTCCACCTGACACACCTTTCACAAAGACCTGGAGGATACAGAACACTGGTAAATCAGCGAGAATAATAATAACAATAATGTAATTGTGATATAAAATAGTTATATTCACAGTGTTTCCCCTAGGTTGACTGCTTTAATGGGGTGGGTGGTCCCCAGTGGAGACCACCACTGGGTAACCATCTGCCCCATTTTGGATTTGGACGAATTAATACTTGTTGGGAAGCTGCTATTTTACTTGGAGTAGGCTAGAGAGTTGTCTCCATCTCCATCACTGATACACACACACACACACACACACACACACACACACACACACACACACACACACACACACGGTGACAGCCATAGACTGAAGTCAAGTGACTGCAGAAATGTGAAATGTTGAGAGGACCAGTGCAACCGGAAGTGACTGCAAAATGCATTAAGGAGGATTCACATGTATGGCCCCTTCACACAGGACGCACCGCTGCACTCTGAAACCGATTATTTTATTCACAAGGCGATCTGTCACTGGACAAACTGCAGCACATAACTCGTGAGTTCTTGAAGTCACCGTGGTCAAAGTTTAACAAATTTGAACTCTGACCACTGCACACTGTAATGACAGAAAGTAGGCATCCAACTGGGAGCAAGCAGGGAAGGCAAAATGGAGGACGGGTTAATCATGTGTCATGTGTCTGAATTAAGTGAATTATGAAACATACACCTGAGTCAAGACTGAGGAAAACCCTTTGTTGGGAAAGTAGACCAAGTAGACACGTCAAGTGTGTGGTGTTTTTTTTTTTTTTTTTTTTTAAAGTTTTTTTTTTTTTTGGGGGT
>VUQI01007311.1:19098-37527 GCA_015106735.1 Paratilapia polleni | reverse complement strand
TTTTTGTCAGTGTCACCATCTCCAAACCATACATCATAGCGGGTCTCACTACCATCTTGTAAACCTTCCCTTTCACTCTTGCTGCTATCCTTCTGTCACAAATCACCCCTGACACTCGTCTTCACCTGCTCCACCCTGCCTGCACTCTCTTCTTCACCTCTCTTGTGCACTGTCCATTGCTTTGGGTGGTTAACCCCAGGTATTTAAACTCATCCACCTTCACTACCTCTCCTCCTTGCAATGTCACCTTTCAAACACATGTATTCTGTCTTGCTTCTACTGACTTTCATTCCTCTTCTCTCCAGAGCATACCTCCACCTCTCCAGGCTCTCTTCCACCTGCTCCTACTCTCACTACAGATCACAGTGTTGTCTGCAAACATCGTAGTCCACGGAGGCTCCTACCTGACCTCATCTGTCAACCTATCACGACTGCAAACAAGAAGGGGCTCAGAGCCGATCCCTGATGTAATCCCAGCCCCACCTTGAACCCGTCTGTCACTCCTACTGCACACCTCACCACTGTCTCACTGTCCTCATGCATGTCCTGCACCATCCTCACATACTTCTCTGCCACTCCTGATTTTCTCCATCTGTCCTCTACTCTCTCTCATTTTCTTCATTCATCAGCCTCTCAAAGTACTCCTTCCATCTTCTCAACACACTCTCTTCATTTGTTAGTGCATTTAGGTCTGTATCTTTATTTTCTGTATATTTTATTCTTTAGCCTAGAGTGTCAGCATCCTCCTCTTATAATGTGCTGTACATGCTTTCTCTCATTTTCCCTTATATTCTGTTTATATTTGGAATTTAAGTATTTCAAAAAAATTTTTTTTGTATTTTTCTTAGTTTTATTAATTGGACTTGCAATTAGTGTGCACATTTTACTCTACGGTGTACTGTGTGCAGATGTACAGGTGGCAAATAAATATTTCAGTTTCAACACATAACATGTAGCTGGAAACAGGAATAACCTACAGGAAAATTGCTCCCCTGAGTGATCAAATTAACCATGTTCACTGTATGGCAATTGTAATTTAATTAGTAATAACTTTTTTGGGGAAAATAAACTAACAATATAGGATAACATTAACTAATGTGGTCCTGCTTTATCACCTAGTGTTTCTTATTTTACTTAATAATGTGCCTGAAAATTAAAGGCTCTGCACACTTAGGACTAATGCAGGTGTCTAATGGAAAACCCAAAGTATTTACATGTTTATCACAAAAAAAAAACTTTAATTGCTGATTGTATTACCTGCAAATAAGTGTGTAGAGTATTTCTCATAATGTTTGATGTCCTTAGCACTTGTGAATAATCTTAAGAGTTTATATAATGCTACATGGTGTAGACATATTATGTCATGACATGGACATTTGTGTCTCTAAGCATTTCTAGGACACTGATATTCATGTGTCCATGCATGTAATATCCCCATGTGTATGTGGGTGATCAAAAATTTTGTTTATTTCTGCTGCTCAGGTTTTTTTTTTTGTTTCTTTTTCTGGTCATTAGCACCAATGCATGTATTTAATCAATCTTTCAATCGTTAAACTTTCGTCACTACAAAAAGTTTGATTTTTACCTAAAGTCTTTCATTCACAATAGTTAATGTTTTAGCATTGCTTCTCCAGTACACTGATCCTAAAAATGCACGAGTTCTCTCATTTAACATTTCTGCATAAGGTTGCGTTTGATCAGTATGCTCCAAACTGATTTACATAGATCTTATGCTGGACTCTGAGTACTTGACCCTATTTATGGGAACCTTTAGCTGACAGAGCACATACACAAAGCACAGAAAATAGAAAGTAAGACCCTGAGGATGAGTCACAGTGACCAAACAACAACTTTTCTCTTGAGGGCCCAGATAGCCAGAACTCTGCGCCCTAAGCTCAACGTGTGTCATTTGGTTTGTGGTAATTTACATACTTGTTAATTTGCCTTCCAAATTTTTTAAATATGCAGAACTATGGAGCAAAAATCTACATGTAAAAGCCTTCTACTTTTTGTGATATAGTTCTTACGGGGTGCATATTATAAAGAATTTTAGAACTATTAACAAGTACTGGAGATGCATCTAAGCGTCAGCAGGCACTGGGTGTAAGTGCGGTCAGGTATAGTCTGCGGTGTGTATTTAATGGTTATTTAGAGGTCACAGTGTAAACAATGTGTAGCGAGCAGGAGGAACAGGGGCCCCATAGTGCACTAATCCAGCGCACTGCATGGACCTATAAACGACAATAATGGTAATTACAGCTTGTACTGTGAAAATATAAACAACAACAACAAAAAAAAAAACAATTATAAAACTGTAATTATTTATCTGTTGCTGTTGTTTTGATTTCATGCTTATATTAAAACATACTTCATGTTTTTTATATAAATAATTCATGTTCAGACTGTGTGACTTTCATTATTCGGGGGGAAATGTCGTGGATCGTTTAACAAACACACGATAAACAACTCTCACATATTAACTTTTAATATCCCCGTGTGCCACTCCCACTCGTGTAAGCTGAATCCCGTTTTACATTACGCGATGCAACTTTTCAGCTGCTCCCCCAAATCCTACCAGCAGCCTACTTTCGCCAAGTCGTCGCCATTTTATTAAGCGTCTAAATAGCCCTCCCCAATCGCCTATTATGAACCGCAATGAGATCCTGTGCTGTGTTCACCGTTTTATCTCCTCCTCTGGCCACATGAAAATGGCCACGCAGTTGCATTCCCGCACATCCAACAACCCCTCTGCGCTGCCAGCCTGTACCCCAGCACACACACGCACACACACACACACACACACACACACACAGCTGCAGCCTTCAGCTCGTCGCCACGACACGTTAGCAGGCTGTGCGCATACGAGAGCACAATCTGAGCCATTATAACTGGCGGGAGCGGTGTAACTTTCCCCGAGAGAGAGAAGTGGGCAAAATAAGATCCAGCGTAACCAGTCCGCCACCTAGCTGCGGAGACGCGCCGACGAAGATCTGTCGACTGTATGATTATGAAAACACCCGCGCCAATGTTGTTGCACAGTAGGCTCTGCGCTCTGATGGGACTGAAACTCGGTTTTAGGGGGTGTTTTAACCTCCGCTGGCCTTACTTATGTAATCAAAGCAACATCTAATGCACCAAAAGCTGTGGATTGCTGTTGGTGCGAAGGGGAGATCAGGACAGCAACACCTTAACCTCCTGCCTAAACGCAGTTGGCTCTGGGACGCGCACTCGGGTAAGTAGCCTACGTAGCCTTATTACAGCTTGTCATGGCAGTCTGTATTAATGTGTGCAGGCCTGTCATCATCAGCGGGCTCAAAGCACAGCAGGTTAAGAATTTTGTGCATCCGCTTTGCGCTAATTTTATCCCTTGTTGCCGAGTGTGTCTCCCCCCGTTCTCCTTGCACGGTGATATTTCTTATTTCAATGTTGCTGACACCAGCAGAAGGACTGGCAGAGGACAGATAGAAGGGGAAAAAAGGTGGCTCGCGACTAATCCGCACCACCACAAACACCACCAGCAAGCACATTTTTGATGCTACGTAGCCTCCCACTTCCATGTTGAGTTTCAAATGTGCAGCTGGGTTGTGTTTTAGGGCGCGTAGATGTGTATATATATTTTATAATGGAGATAGGAGTGACGACAACAACAACACGTGCATGTGTGTATCATTTGTAAGTGCGACAGCATCAGGCGGATAGTGATTTTCCGAGGTGCGCAAAGTCATTATGGAGAAGGAAGCTCCTGTTGACGTCTTCGGTAAACCAGTGATGGGTTGCTCCAGTGCGGTAACACCCCCACTGCCCATACTGTATCTACAGTAGCAACATCAGTGAGCCTACGCAGCTGCGACCTGGGTACACAATGTACGGCCAACACACTTAAGTAGAGGAAAGTGTGTGTGCGTGTGTGTGTGCGCGTGAGAAGGGGGACTCACGTGAGAAACTTCCCTGTACGTGGAGTAAAGGCTGTACTTACCGTGAGGCTTCATGGTTCAATAATTTGAGATGCCATCACAGAAGCCCAGTTTGCAGCTGGGCTCATGCTGTTGTCAGGCAGATGATAATGGTGTTGTAGTTATCGATGATAACACTGTCATGGGATGGTGATGATGGCTGAAAATATGGTGGGCCATTATCATGATTTAATCGTTGCTTCAGCGCTCCCGAGGAACCACACTGACTACAGTGTCAAGTCCACCCATCATCCTGTCACTGGAAATAGCTTCTGGTCTAATGTTGGAATAATTTTGAGTTATGTTGGAGAGGTATAGCTCTGGAGACTATAAAAAGCCATTAGTATGCACTTTGACTGATGTTGAATGGGCTTGCCCTTTTAAGTCTGAAAACCTGCCATTCTTACTCTCCTCTTATAGTGAGTTTTCACAACAGCATTGTAACCCATACTACTTCTCCTCGTGGTCTATCCATACAGGCTTCTGGAGCAGGTGTCATAATAAAACTTGCTGCAGTTATTCAAGAGGACCACTGTCCACCTCCATGCTCGCTTTCTTTTATTGTAAGGAGGATTGGCCTTGAAAATGCTTTCCAAAACTGTTACATAACAGCTGTTACTGGAACAGATGTTGATTTGAGCTCATATGATCCAAGGGAAGGGTTTGGGTGTGGAGGGACCAAGAGGCACGAGAGATAGCCCACTGAGCTCTTAAATGAAAACATTATCTGAGATGCTCTTGTAAGTCTAAGGGGGCAGTTCAGAGCGTTGAGAGACAGACGAGCTATTTCATAAGAGGCTCTCAGGAGAGAGCTGCAAGAATGCTTGCCAGGGTGTGTTATATTAGAAAATGGATGAGTGTCTCCCTTAATGAGAGAGAGCGAATAATGAAGGAAGCATGACAGAAGATGCTGCTGCCTCTCGATATGTTAAAAACTGGCCTGGAAACAGTATGAGTGAGAGTGAAAGTTTTTCTGGTGAGGGAAATGTTATTTTAGGGTGTGTTACTTCGCTGTAATGTCACATTAAAAGTCCATTTACAATGGGGTCAATGAAAAGCTTACTTGACTTAGAGGAAGCAATGGGAGGAGGAGGAATTCGCACTCTTTTCCAAAAATAAGTTTTACCCTTTCCTACGGATTTGTGTTACCACTACTGAAAGGGGAGGAGGGGAACGGTTGGACTGTGAATGGAGAGATTTAAGTTGGAGAGAAGGAAAAAAACGACAAGGAGGAGGAAATATGGTTCTGATTAACATGGATACAATGTATGAGTTGACCATTTTACTGTGTGGTCTACAGAGAGAGAGAGAGAGAGAGAGAGAGAGAGAGAGAGAGAGTGGAAGGGACTAATAGAGAATGCATGCAAAAGCTTACTGCCAAACATGAAAAGGGGAGTTTCGGAGAGAAAAGAAAGTACAGCAGCGGGAAGGGTGGGAGGAGAAGTGCTTGTGGGAGTAGCTGAGAACAGAAGGCGCAAAGACAGTGGAGAGAGGAGGGGAGGAGACTGGATCAAGTGTTTGAATTAGTCAGAAGCTGATTGATTGATAGATTGATTTGCGGAGAGGCACAGGAAGGATTACAACATAAGTGAAAGTGTAGAGGTTTGGGGTGTGTTCGCTGTCTTTTAGATCCATTGATATTTACGGACTGTCAGAGCAAACTAGCCCGGGCTGTTTTTGGGGCATGTAAGTCTGTCTTCCAGTTAGTGCCGACATTCTGGGAATCAGCGACGTTGATTGGCCCCCTGGGTTTTCTGTATGATGAGATCATCTCTGTGGACACAGACTTTAGCACCTCTCTACAGCTGCCTGCAGAAAGGGGACTTTCCCTCAATTCCTGTACTGCTGCTGCTCAACATCTTAGCTCACTGAAATGACTAATCACTGGCCTCTCTATCTTTCTGTCTTTTCTTCCACTTTCTGTCTGCCTCATATTTACTCTGTCTCAGTGTAAGCCTAAAGGACAACAGAGAGACCTTCTCTTGCTGGATGAAGGCACAGAGCTGCACTTGGACTGTTACTGGATCTTTTTTTGTAACTCTTGTGATCTACACCTGCATTCTGTTCTTCACCCTTGACCCCGCTAACCCCACTGGGGTCATTTAAAAGTGTTATACTGGGAACCTCACAGCATCCTACTTCTCCCCCTGACTTCTCTGATGGACCAGAGAGTGAAGGGGGGAACCCCTCCGACCACAGCCTCCGCTCTGGACCCCGCCTCTGCACCTGAAGACTCTGAGCAGGACCAAGTGGCAGAGAAAAAGAGGAGAGGTGAGGGGGAGAATGGCGAGGGAGTGGGAAAAAAGGAGGAGGAGAAAAAAGGAGGAGGAAGAAAGAGAGAAGGAGACAAGGGGGCAGTGCTGGAGCTGCTCATCGAGGGGCGCTGTGGCAGTGTGGGGCAGCAACAGCTTCAGCTGTCTGGCAGAGAGACGAGCTGCCCTGAGGGGAATGTAAGAGTCCGAATTGGTCTCCAAACCAAGCGCACCAAGAAACCGCCCAAGATCTTGGAAAGCTACGTCTGCAAGCCCACCATCAGGACCTATCAGAGGCAAGGCAGGGGGGGGCTGCTGAAGGGGGATGGAGAAGGAGGGGGAGCAGGCCAGCAGAGTAAAACCAGCTCTGCCCCAGACGAAGCAAACAGAGAGCAACACTCAGGCTTGGATGCTGTCCAGACCACATCCAAACAAACTGCATCTGCTGCTTCACCACCAGTTACATCATCAATATCGCTGTCGTCTTCGTCATCACAGTCACTGTCGTTATCACCAACATTTTCTACAGCTTCCAGCCCAGCCTCTGTCCCTGTCGTAACCAGCCCAGGGACGAAGTCTGCCAAACAGGTACGTTAAGGACAAGGGCAGTGTGCCTCACACACACACAGACACAGCCTTCCTCATGTCAGGTGCCAACACTAAATGTGCAATTAGGTTAAGTTAGCTTCAAAAATGGCACATATGTGCTTTGTTTCGGTTTTCACAGTTAACCATTATTCTTATAGACTCATTTATATGGTTCAAAATCACCCAGCAGAGCTCACTTTTAATATCTATCTAATAGCCATTGTCTCAATCCTGAAACTCAAGCAGAGCATTTGAAAAACAGACCTATAAATAGGACAACAGCACGGCAACCACTTGGAGTTATTACAGACACTGGTCCATCAGTCCTTATGACAATCACCCAAGGGAAAGCTTATGGCTTTAGCTGCACAAACGCCACTCAAGCTGCAGCATACCAAAATTACAGAACAAGTATGAAATGTCAAGCCTTCTCATCTGTATTAGTGGCAATTTATAGCCACCAATAGCGAGGCTTTTCTCCCTCTCTCTTTCTGTCTCTGCTTGGCTCTCTATATCTGTCCCTCTCTTCTATTTTTACATCCCCTCTTTTCTCTACCTGCTCTCATTTATCTTTCACTCCCCCTCTGTCCCTGTCCCACTCCTTTCCTCTCAGTTTCTCTGCCTTTGTATTTCTCTTCTCTGTCAACCCCATTCCTGTTTCCACTCTCTCCTCCTCAGTGTGCCCTCGTTTCTCTGCCTGATTGAGTCGTTTTATCTTCACTCTCTTTTTTAATGGGCGAACAATAACAAAAGCATTTCAGTTACTGTCTCTTTTCCATTGTCCATCACTGTTGTTGACAGCAAACTAATGGATGTCTATGACAGAGATTTGCGTTTTTTGCATTCCCCAGGTTCCTATCAAGCTGGCTGATAAGACAGAGGTGAATTCAAATGGCTCATCAGAGAGAGTGAAGAAAGACAAATCTCAGAGTGTCAGTGGCCAGCCCGTCCTTGCGGGACCCAAACCCTGCTCACCCACAACAGAGCAGGCAGCTTCAACTACTCCTTCCAGCCCATGCATCCAGACAGCATCTCCACTGGAAACCAGGAATGACGAAAACACCTCCAAGAAGCATAATGGTTTGGTACAGACAACCAAACAGAAGGGACTATCAAATGGGAAAGGCTCCTCTAACATTCTTGGCACTCCTTCCTCATCCAAAGTCAAAGTTGGAAAACACTGCACTTCCACCTCTGCTTCTTCCATGGACTCCTCGACAAGATCTCCAGTCTCCACTAGTTCCCATAAAGAACTTAGCCTTTCCAATAAGAGTAGGCCAGACTCACCCTCCTATCCCTCAATTACCCCAAAACCGCAGTCCTCCCCCGCTGTGGAACTCTCCTCTGCCCAATCCCAAGGTCATGATCCCTCTGTAGAGCCCCTGCTAGAGAAAAAGAGAGAGAAAGAGAAAGTGAGGAAAGCAAAGAAAGAGAAACGAAAAGACAAGAAATCAAAACGCGATAGATTGGAGGCTGATAAAGCAAAGAATGAGGGCCGAAAGGAGGAGGTTAAGAAGAAGAAAAAGGAAAAGGGGAAGGATGGGAAATCGAGACATGGTAAAGAAAAGGATGAAAGACACAGAAGTGATGATATATGGAAGGATGATCTAAAGAGTGACAGAGGGAAGGTTGAGAAAAAGAGGGATAAGCTTAGCCCAGACAGACAAAGAACGGAGGATAATAATGCAAAATGTGGTGAAACAGTTGATAATGGCAAACCAGATAAAACCTGTAAAGTGGTGAATACAGGCAGACCAGATGAGAAAGAGAAGACAGATGACAGTTGCAAGCCAGTTAAACAAGCTGAGGCAGCAACAACAACAGGTGATACCAGTAAATCAAAAGAACAGGACGTCTCAAGACATTCAACAGTGCCTCCAAGCCACCCCTCCTCTTCTGCTCCTCCCCCTGTGCCCACGCCTTCTGCCCATTCTCCCATTTCTTCCCCTTCTTCCCCCCAAGAGCAGGATAGCCGACCGCTCAAAAAACGTAAAGCCAGAAGGCCCAGCTGGACCAAGCTGGTGCACCGGGCTCAGAGAGTGGAAAATCAGGAAGCCCCTTCTGATTCTCTACAGAATCCTTTACTGAGTTTCCCCCAGAACACCAAGACGCCCCTTCCTGCCAAAGCCACTATTCAGCAGAGTGATGAGTCACACCCAGCAACCTCTGGCTCCCTAACCAGCAACTCCTCCCCGGTGTCTTCTGCAACCAAACCTCCAACCCCAAAGCAGAATCACCCTACATCAGAATCTAGCCCCCCTGCTTCCAGAAGCCCCATAAACACTGCCCGAAAAAGGGGTCGTCCTAAATCCTACAGCTCTAGTTTAGATGAACCTCCCCCTCGACTTACACCAAACGATATCCCAACTGAGGTGCCTCTCCGTGGCTGTGACGGAGTTCAGAAAGCCCCTGTGCTGGAGCCAAGTACAATACTGCAGTGTGCTGCTCAGTCTAAATCCAGCCCCAAGAAGCGTGGCCGGCCTCCCAAACGACCTTTCCCTGAGGACCCAAGTGGAGATGCACTGAATCACACTGATCATACTGCGAGCAGTAAAGATTTTCATCCTCCTGAAAAGGGAAACAGGCAGCTAAAGATCAGGAGGCTGATTAATGAGATGAAGAAAAGAAAGAAGAGGAGATTTCACAAAGTAATGCTTTCTGGGTATGTAGGAAAGGAAGGAAGGGCAGGAGAGGCAGCAGATGGGGAGACTTCTCAGAGAATGTGTAAATCGATAGAGGCTACAACAGTACACACACTCTCAGCCCTGTCCTCCTCCTTTGGGAGTAAGCTGGGCCCTCAGATCAATGTGAGCAAGAGAGGGACCATCTACATGGGCAAGAGGCGAGGACGCAAGCCTAAATCCCAAACAGCTAACCTAAATTCCAACTCCCAGAACTCCACTCACTCATCTCTGTTTACCAATCCCTCTGAAACATCTCTCTTCTCATCTAACCAACCCCAGCCTCCTCCTTCCCATCCATTTCCCTCCCCATCTCTTACTCACTCCAGCGGGGCCCAGAGTCCTTACAGTGAAGGGAGCCTCACAGAACCAACATCCTCCCTACTTTTTCCTCACCCTTTCTCCCTTCCCTCCCCATCCTCATCCTGTACCTCCCCCCGTCCTCCCTCCTCGTCATCGCTCTCTCCCTTTGTGAAGAAGAGTTGTCCATATCAGGCAAGGCATCACTTCCCCTTTCACCAGTCTTCATGTAAGCTCTCTTGTCCCACCCCTCCACTGCATCACACACCTGGCTCTCCTGGCCACCTGAAAGAGGCCACCCCCTCCCCGAGGAGTGAGTCACACAGTGAAGAGACCCTGCCTAGTGACAGCGGGATTGGAACGGATAACAACAGTGTCTCTGAGCGAGGGGAGATGAGGGGACCTCGAGGCATGCTGAGGATGGGTCAGGGGTCAGGAGTGATTCTAGGTGGTCAAAGGCACCCTTCTTCTATTGTGGACCGTCCCTCTCCAGTCTCTTCGCCCCTCTCTCACATGCCCAGACACACAAACCCTATGGCCAACTCAAATAGTGCAGAGCGGCACAGAGACCGACATCGGCACAGGCGCAGGGATTACGACTGTTCCCCTTCCTGTACCTGCTTGTGTTCTTGCCCCTGTCCAGGACATAACAAGTGCACTCATTCAGACTATTATTCTTGTGTTGGCCACAATGCACTGAAGAGACAGAAAAATAAACATAAGAAGAAGCACCAGCAGCTGCACATGCAGGATCCAGAGTTTCTGGCTGAACTAGAAGATTTGATTGGTCAGTTCAGTGAGGTACATATTGGACGGCGTAGTTGGGCGAGAACAGGACTGGGACAGGGCTTTGATGGCAGTGCGAATGCTGCTGGAGGAAGGCGACATCACTCCTCCTCTCATTCCCACCGCTCCAACATCTTCAGGATCAATCTAAATGGCTTCTACTCTCCTCACCCTTCATCTTTCTCTGCTAATCCCACGTTCTCCCCCCAGCCTTTCTACCCTTGCCACTGCAACAGGAAGCCAGACCGCAGGCAATGTGGCTGCCCTTCAAAGTTCCAGGAGACCATTGAGAATATGGGCTTCTACAACAGCTATCCCCCAGCCACAACACTTTACCACCACCTCCCCAGTTCCTACACGCTTCCATCTCCTCACCAGTATGCCCCTCATCAACCCCACCATGCCCACTTTCTCCTTAATCCGCCTAGATTCCACAGGCGGAGGAGTAGGCTGCTGAGGGAGGGAGCTTTAGGCGGGGAAATTGAGGGAGACATGGGGGGAGGCAGTGGAGCACGCTCACACCTCAGCTCGGGGTTCACATCCGGCTTCTCTTATGGCTGCGGAAGGAGTGAACACAAACACAAACATAAACATCGTCACAGGCACTGCGAACGAGACGTGGATGAAGATGAGGAGTTACAGGAGGATGAGGAGGAAGACGGAGTGGAAAGAGAGGGGCTGGCCTGTTCAAAATCAAGGTCGGGGTTCATTTTGGGGCAAGGAGAAGGAGGAAGGAAAGGGGCAAGGGGAACAGGGAGTATGCTGAGTAAAGAATCATCTTGGTTATGTGAGAATGGAAATGATTCCTTTTCTGCTGCTGCTGCCTCATCGTCATCATCTGCAGACAGGTACAAACATACATCTCTCACCTCCCTGGGTCTGGGTTCCTCTCACCTGTCTTCATTTGGAGGAGGATGGGGTGGCTTGGGCCAGAGCTGGGTGAAATTTGGGAGCCTGGGAGCTACAGGATTTGGAAACTCAAATCCCACCTGGAGAGGTTTCACTGGAGACCAGCACACAGGCAGACCAATTGCATCAGACGGAGACGACGAAGATGGGGACGAGGATGTTCAAGAGTCGCACCCGTACAGGACGTCCCCATCGCCGACACACACCAACCTGTTCACGTCTGCTGCCATGGCAACAGGAGGGAGGGGTCCGAGGAGTGGATTGGCCATTAGGAATCAAGGAAGTGGAGATAGGTCGTGGAGGAGAGATGAACCAGCATGGACAGAGAGGAGAGATGCAGGTGAGGATGCATGAATGATTTCATCACTGACAAGTCTTTGCTTTCACCTGATCAGTCAGTATGAGGCAGTAGTCGCATGATAGTATTTCTCTGTGCTGATGCAGAAATCTCCATTGAGAGCTTCCTGAGTTGTGTGAATAAGCTGTTGTATTCTGTTATTGTTTCATAAGTGGAAAATATGAATATATAGAACACTGACAGTAATCTAGATAAAGCAGGGAATCTATCACCAACTGTACCTACCACTGAAAAATGACAACAGCAAGCAAATCATGACAGCTAGCTGAGTGAATAGGATTTATGCCAAGAACCTTTTTCCACTTGCACGGTATGACAGATTTTTAAAATTTGTACAATGTGGAGATGAAACTGTGGTACCAGTAGTTTGCCCAATACAGGGACAGCGCTGCTTTTTCTCAGGTGCTGTTGAGCCACACATCAAAGCCTGGAGGGTGTTTGAGAGGAAATCAGACTCCATTCTTTTTATAGCTAATTTCAGACTCTCTCTGCTGTGCAAGAGACGTGCCTGACACAAACACACAGCCTCTCAGCAACCACTATCTGCTGGAATTTTTATAAAGTGTTATAGCAGGAGGGCAGCGTCTTGATGGGAATCTGCCAGAAAATCTTTGAAATCTTCCTGGTCTGCAGTGAACCACACGCTGTTGCAGCCTAGGGCTACCCAGTGAGAACAGTCATTAGTTAACCACCAGATTGGCTATTTAAAGATTGGCCTATCCCTCAGTGCTGGCCAACGAGGCCTATTTGACTTGGAAAAATCCAATAAGGAAAGAGTGGTCAGTCTTGTCAGTGCTGTGGAAAATGGAACAAAAAGACAGATGACCTCAGAGAGATGGATGAAGGAATAGCACAGAGGTCAGACTGGGGGCAAACAGAGCTTGTGAGGAAAAATGTTTTTGCAAGAGGTGGAATACATTTGACATCCGTTCGCCATTTACAGCTGCTAGCACAGTCACACAGCTGAGCTTTCTGAGGTTGTATTTCAGAATAACTGAATTTGTAAAAACAAATTGTGTGCTCAGTGCATATTTGTGCATGCTCAGTGAAAAAGTATACATGATGCACTGTGTTTGTGTCCGTTCTTTTTTTTTTTGTTTTTTTTTGTGGTGTACATAAATCACTTTTTAATGTGTTTCCCAGAAGTGAAATGGTCAGAGGAAATGTTGTGACTCACCTAATGTGCGGCCTATGTGCATGACTCAGCCTAGACTGGCCTCACCTCACACCTCCTGCTGGCTCAATCACAGATCCACATCTGTCTCATTTCCTCTCCGCCACTTACACCCCACCCTCCCCTCATGCCTCCGACTGCCTCAACCCCCTACCCCCATCCCCCTCCCTCTTGTTATTTCAATGACTGCAGGTTTACAAGGTGACTCAAGAAGCCGAGGGCAGCAGAAAAGTGTGCCAACATCAGACAGTGTGGCGTTCAAAAACAAAAGAAGGCCAGGACGGCCCAGGAAGCACCCACTGCCCTCCTCTGTATCCTCCCCCACACACTTATCTGCAATGCCGTCCATGTCCTCACCTGAAATCTTGCCAGGACATAGCCACATCAGAGATGGGAGAGAGGTGGGAGGGAGAACAGAAGACAGACTGCCGGAGAGAGACAGAGGAGGAGGCGACACAGTGCAGCAGGTGACAGAGTTGGAGCTGCAGGCCAAGAGGAAGAGAGGACGGAAGAGAAAACACAGTGATTCTCCCTGTCATCAGAGGTAAACACCTGAGCTGGTTGACTTGAAAATTCAATACAACCACTCACTACTGTCCTATTAACCCAATCGTTTTCAGCACTGTGTGCTAAACCAGTGCCTTTCTCTCTTTCTTTTTCCTCTCTATCATTCTATCTCTCTTCATGCTTTCCTTTTAGTGTCGCCGAGGATAAATCCGAGTGTGACGCCATCCCTGAATGTTTTAGCCAATCGGATGTCGACCAGGCTCCATCCCAACCAGTAACCATCCAAAGAGAGGAAAAGGCTGATGGTCCTCCCAGGAAGAAATTCCTGAGGGCAGGTCTTTACTCTGATGATTACAAAACTACAGAGTGAGTTGACTGAATCCATAAACAAACATTTTTTTTGTTATCTGTTTTTTTTGTTTATATATGTATTGTGTGTCTTTCCTAGCCCCCCCTCCCAAGCCCAAAAGAACTGCAAAGAGAACATGGAGTACATACCAGGGGAGCATGAGTATAGCCTTTTACCTGCTCCCATGCACGTTGGTTAGTATATAAGAAAATGTAAACACTGCTAGTAGTGTGTTATTTCTAAGTGTGTGCTGTGTCATTAATAACTAAACTAAGCTCCCTTTATCTTCTTCAGGGAAGTACCTGAGGCTAAAAAGAATTCATTTCCAGCTGCCCTATGATGTGATGTGGCTGTGGCAGCACAACCAGGTACAGTTGGTCCACATCAGAATGTTAGTAGGCCACGAGCCTAAAGAAACCTTTTAGATAAAAGAGTGTGGGTCTTTGGAGAATTGAAAAAAATGTACTAGGATGTAAGTTTCATGTTGTTTACTTATAGCTACACCGGCAGCCTGCCGTCCCCCTGAAGAGGAAGCGGCGTTACTGTGAGTTGCCATTATTAGATGTGTTAGATGTCGTCAGATTTACCTGATGTGCCAAATAATTTCTCTCTAACTGTGCTTCTGCCTCTCTGATTCACTCAGGCCGGCTGAAAGAGAGGACCGTATCCTCACAGCAGACAGTGGTGAGTTTTGTGGTCATTCGATTCCAGTGATGAATGTTTCTGTAATAATCTGTTCTAAAGCTTACATGCATCTCTGCATTTACTGTAAAGGAGGAGAGCTCGAGTGACATTACCAGCTTGTTCCCTCACCTCGACATGGAGCCTTTGACCAGCAGTGAGAGGTATGGAAAGAACACATCGATTCACGTTTCACATTAAACTACTTGATGCACTGTTGCTGAACTAATGTCAGTGGTTAATGTTTCTCCCTATGTGCCGGGCCAGGAGCTTTGTGGTGAAGCACCATGTGTTCCTTGTGAGGAACTGGGAGCTGGTGAGAGACAGACAGATCCAGATGAGAATAGAGAGGGAGAGAGAAAGAGACGCAGAGGGAGAGGAGGGCGACTCACGACATCTGTCCTGTGAAGGAGCCAGTGGGGACGACAGCCACATCAAGTCAGGTCCATGAAGCAAGTGTGTGTGTTAGTTTTTGTTTCTGTAGGTGTTTGTGTATGCACCCGTGTATGTGGTTGAACTCTATACATTTTCATTTTTACCGTGCAGACTTCTTTTGGTGTCTTGTGTTGTGTCTTTTAATTCATGTGTGCATGTATGTGTACGTGTGTGCCGTACAGCCCGCCATCCTCACAACTGGCTTGTCTCTACATATCATACTGAGTGGTTTTCCAACCACAGAATTCAGCCTGCAGAAATGTTTCCCCATTTCTGTCATCCACTGCTGGTGTCCAAGAACCCAGCAGGCATCAACTTTCCCCATTAACAGTGAAACCACACACAGTTTCCATCAAAGACTCCATGACTGATTTCAGATAGAAATCAAGGGGAAATAAGGACACTCGCATAATTACAGACATATCTGTAAAAGAAATGAGTGCCGTTTTCATTCCCTCCTACATCGCCTTCACTAACATACAGAACACTCTTTGACCTTTGAACCTCAGATCATCCAGTGGGGGTGGAAGTGACGGTTATCAGCAGTGACCCCCACCACCAAAGTCAGGACACCTCCAGCTCGTTCACTGCCAGCCCCTGTGTGAGTCAACAAATCTACAAACAAACAAACAAAAAAAAAACAAAAAAACCACACATTTTAACAATGCAAATTTCCACAAGGGTAAAAATCTGCTTTTGAAATTAGCTGTGCATACTTGTTCACTCCAGCCCACCAAAACCCAGAGCAGACAAGAGGAGGAGGGAGAGGAAGAAAAACAAGGGGAAGGAGAGGTCTGCAGCAGAGAACAGAGGAGGAAACGGCTGAATGATTTACTTTTGAACCTGCAGCATTCATAAGCTAAAAAGAGGGGGTAAGTGAAGTGTCGGCAACAGAAACAGAAGCCAGAAATATGTGTATTGTTTTGTTGACAGTATCTTTTCTCCATGCAGGTGGGACCACTCTGAGAAAGGGACCAGGCCCACCACTGGACAGATGAACTGATGTCACAACACTGCTATTAACAATAGCAGTGCCATAGAGAAGAAGCGAGAAAAGGGAGAGGAGATCTGGAGAATTATAGCAGCTGAAAATGCAAAAGAAAGACATCTCACATGCTGACAGATGAGTGTGTTGAACCTAGCTCTCTGAAGGGCACCCACATCAAGGATGAAACCATGGCAACACATCTTTGGTCCGAGCGGCGAGGGATGAGAGAAACAGAGACAGACTGTCCCATAAGAAAGAAAGAAAAAGAAAGAAAGAAACAGACCAGCTGAAATGAATTTGCACTAGTGCTGATTGAACAAGCACACTAAAGACTGTATGTATGCTGAGTGGACACACTATAAACACACACATACTGTACACTTTGATTGCTCTTACTTCAGCACCTTAAGCAAATTTGGGAAAGACGGACATTGCACGGGAGTTTGGAAATGGACATATATGGTACTCAGCATTTCAGCTCCGAGGTTTCCAAGAGACGAGGAGCTCATAAGCTGCCCAGGGCAATAGAAATGTAGCCTGGGCCTTAAGTAGGTCAAAATTGAACGCTCATTTACTTGTTAAGCTTTCAAAGTCACATTGCACCTTTGGGAAATGACACGAGAGGAGAAGTGAGCCAGTTAAAAGCTGTTGAGACAGTGTTAGAGGTTTTCTTCACTTTACCAAGACAGTGTCTGCTATGTACCAGTGAATAGGCAGGGGAGGGGGGTGGGCTTAGTGATAGGAATTTTGGCATCGCTGCAAGAGAATTTCTAATGAGGTTTTAAGAAAGAAGTTATTTTTTGAAAAAAAAAAAAAGACAGCTTGAGTCCTGTCTGCTAAAGAAATGGACAAAATATATTCATGATAGGAATGTTTATTGTTAACTATTTTCAGTATTGCTTCAGAGGGAGGAGAGGTAGATGTGTAAAAAGTGTTTTTGTTTACTTCAGACTGCCTTTGAGAATGTTTCACTCTTTGCTTCAGAGCATTGACAATCAGAATGTCCTCGGCGGGAGGGAGAAAGGAGAGCGGAAAGGGAATGAGAATCGATTTGCCCCAAATGCTCTGTAGAAGTGCCATGTTGTCTTGTGTACGTACCTAAGCAAACTCATGCAGTCTTTAAAAGCAATATCTCCACTGATAAGGACTATATAAGAACTTCCTTTTTTTTTTTTTTTTTTAAAAAAAAGAAAAAAGTTGTGAATATTTGAGGATTGGAGGTAATTTTTCTGTACAGATGCAAAGTAGTTTGTTTTCATCTTAGGAACATCGGGCTAATCCACTTATTGGAAGTAACATAAGCGTTTAGTTACATGTGAATGTACAGTACATCGAGAGACCGGTTTTCCTTCTATCAGCAGTAGCGTGTAAAATTAGTATTATACACATTACAGTCTGGATTATACATCAAAGTTAATAATCAATTCTTTCATTTTACTAAGATGTTTTTAACAAACTATACAGCTGACCAATATATCAGACATTTCTCCTTACGATTGACTATGATTGTATATGATTTTTTTTGTAGAACATAACTTGTCTCTCTTTTTTTTTTCTTTTTTTTTTTAGCTGAGCGTACTTTTGTTTTTGGTCAGACAATCAGTGACAGTGACTTAGTTTTTCCAGTGTTTCTGTTTCTGCTCTCTTTCAGTAGTGTGGCTTCTAATAACGAGCCAAGAAAGTGCAATTTCTTTGACTGTTTACATACTGTATGTATATTTTTCCTCTTTCCTTTTTTAAACTAAGAGCACTACATTATTGCCAGTGGATGATTAACTTTATAGCAAAGGTACACGTAAAGAGTTATTTATCTAGTTTGCATGACATGTAACCTTTGCCTGTTGCCTCTGATAATGTGCATCAAAAAACAGTGATAACTCAATGCCATAGAATGTCAGCTCAAAATTTTTGCCTCTGTATCCATAATAATAAAAGCATTTTATGTCTACTAGTACTAAACCCTGAAATCTCTCGGTGTCTCAGCTAAAAGGCCTCCTTCTTGGTGTGTGTGTTATTGGTTGGGAGGGGGCACTGCAGTGATGTTAATCAGCTTGAGCTAACAGTGCTATCTAGTGGTGTTAGATTGTATATCTCACAATGTGTTGTCCTCTATAATGACCCACAATGGAGGACGCTACAAAAGAAACGTGGTTACAAGATGGGGGAGGGCTGCAGCTCGCCCTGGAGACATTTTCTCCTCCTTCTGCCCTTCAGAACATCCAAAGGCACCTAAGGATCTTGATCTGAGCAAATAAAGTGAGACAAATCTCCTGAAGCATTTCTCAAGAGCTTCAAAGAGTTTTTACAGGAGACTAAATTGTGAGCTTTCTTCACTTCCTCTGTAATCTCACACGTGCAGGTAGCTTCCTGTCACATTTCAGACAGCAACAAATAAAGGAAACGTAATTAATATTAAGAGACATGCCGAGTACCCCCCCCCCCCCCCCCCCCAACAAAAAAACACAATT
>VUQI01007306.1:37477-67448 GCA_015106735.1 Paratilapia polleni | reverse complement strand
CGTGTCTGTCTCCCGAATCCAAACTGGGAGCTGGTTCCATAGGAGAGGGACCTGAAAGCTGAAGGCTCTTCCTCCCATTCTACTTTTAAATACCCTAGGAACCACAAGTAAACCTGCAGTCTGAGAGCGAAGTGCTCTATTGGGATAATATGGTACTATGAGGTCTTTAAGATATGATGGGGCCTGATTTTTCAAGACTTTGTATGTGAGGAGAAGGATTTTAAATTCAATTCTGGATTTAACTGGTAGCCAATGAAGAGAAGCTAATATGGGAGAAATATGGTCTCTCTTTCTAGTACCTGTCAGTAGTCTTGCTGTAGCATTCTGGATTAACCATCACCATCCATATTTCTCCTGCCTGTAGATGCAGGCAGTAGAAAAAAAATAATTTCTAGGCATCCCATGATTTGCATATGATAAATAAATGAAATTAACCAGTCAAGGGAGCTCTGCATGTGTGTGTGTATGTGAGTGAATCACTGTCTTCTTATGTCCGTAGCGCTCAGCTGGTTAAAATTGCATGACAGGAGGAAGGGAGGAGGAACTGTGACAGAAGAAAAAATGATCAGTCCAGCACAGTAGTTTATGTAAAGAAAAAGAGATACTGAGAGTGAGCGAGAGAGAGAGAGAGAGAGAGAGAGAGAGAGAAATGGGAATGGGAGAGACAGAGAGAGAGGGGGGAGATGAGAATGGGGAAACAGAGTCTTGGAGGGCCCTGTCGCACCGCTCAACACAATAATGAATTTCAAATAAGTTATTCACTTCAGGAGTAAGTGGCTGGCACCCACTCCTTACAGCTGGTTTGTTGAGATAATTGATTTTCAAATAGTTTTGAGGACGAGGAATAGGGACTGGGGCTGGGGGAGGGATATGGGGGGTGGTTAGTGAGCGAACAGGGGGTGATAACTACAACAGGGTAGTGTGCATGTGTAGCACTGGTACTTTTGAGTGTGTGCATGTCAATTGTGTGTGTGTAGCGTGTGAGAGAGAAGTTACAGGGATATTTTAATTCACGTAGGAAAGAGGCCGTGTCGGAATGGAGGCCGGGGCACTAGCTGTAATTAAACTGATACAGCTCTGCAGGCACACACACACACACACACACTCATGTAGGAAAGATGATTTTTTTCATGGCTAGCACGTCTACTTCATCTCTGCTGTCTCTCCTCTGTCGAACTGGCTCAGGGCATGTTGGCTAGCTAAACTTTGCGCTGCTTTTTCGCTGGGCTGTTAACATGGCAGCCTTCCATTGCTGGCTGCACTGACACAGATAACTGAGCATCCGGGATGACAGCGACACAGACTCAATGAGATGCATTAGTGGCAGGATTTGAATTGACAATGTAATTTACCACGTCTCCACCACTCTCCTCCGCTAACTCTCTCCCACTCTATCTGTCTCCGCCACCCTCCTCTTGCTATCTCTCTGTTAAATTCATAGCATGAGGGAGAAAGTGAGGTGAGGAAACTCAAGCGGCCGCTGGGGTTTCCATCATGAATATGCTTAACACATGAAACATCATACAGGAATGGAGTAGAGATTGAACAACAGACGCCGACCAACAAAGAGTGCTTCCCATCTTGCACTAAATCTTAAAAAAATGATACCTGTAAGGGAGATATGTCATTTTTCAAACCGTATTTTAGAAAACACGCTCCTAATATGAAAAGGTATAAAGATGCAAATTATTTATGTTGCATCCATTTGGATGTAGAAAGAGGCGTTTACTGTGGTGGAAGAAAATGCTCACTAGATTTGTTGGGTTGCACTTTTTTCCCCCTCTTTCTTTTAACTCATAATATTTGTAGCAGAACACATGCACACAATTCAACAAACACTAAAATGATTCCAGTACTTTTAAAATTTTTATTTGACTTTGCTAATTGCTGCAAAGTGACACATTTAGGAGCATTTCATCTAAATATGAACAAATAATCAGTAATTTTGCCTTATTTTTCTTACCTACAAACTGAAAACACACTGAAATTGCTCCTGCTGTTTTTTAAGTGTTCCAAATGATTCAGGGTTCCAACTGTAGTGTGAAAATAATAAAATATTTCCAAAAAGTATATGTATGTAACTGCTTTTCTTTTGTCACGCAAAAACATCGAGAATGAACTTTAAAAAAACTTTGTCATTGAACCTAATCCAGGGTTTACAGAAAGCTCCACTGTGACACTGTTGACAGGTGGTTGGTGAACACACCTTTCTTTCCAACACTTGAATTCACAGGCAGCAGGGCAT
The DNA here is from genome assembly GCA_015106735.1 of Paratilapia polleni. Classification (NCBI taxonomy): domain Eukaryota; kingdom Metazoa; phylum Chordata; class Actinopteri; order Cichliformes; family Cichlidae; genus Paratilapia; species Paratilapia polleni. The sequence goes on along the minus strand of VUQI01007306.1, from coordinate 65,203 downwards.
TTTGACAGTTTTGGCCTTGGGGCCTAGATACTCAATGAGACTATAATTGAGCTATAAGCTAAAAAGGTAATCGGTATACCCTCTGTTTAGCACCTGACTGTCAGTCGGTGTGTTAGCATGTGTGAGTTTGAAAACCAAGTCTTGCCATTGTGTGACAAGAGAAGCCAGGAGAAGGATCTGTGCAGACACGTAGACAGTCTCTGGAGCCAAATTTCCACATTGGACAGAGAGTTGCAGGGCTAAAATCAGATGCACAGATAAGCACACACACGCACATGCACACACATACAGGCTAATTACACACACTTGAAAGCACACTCTCTAAACACAATAGTTTTTTTTTCTGTGTGTGTGTTTGTGTGCATGTGTACATGTGTGCGTTCTTTCTGATTCAGATTGACAGGATGCTTAGAAGGCTGTGTGCTCACTATAATTACACACACTTGAGAAATGTCGGCTCTCTGTGCTTGAGAGGAGGGTGTAATCAACGCTCACAAACACGCATACGCACACACCTGACATTCTTGCAAAGATTAGCAACACACCTCTTCGCTCTGGAATCCAAATCTGAGGATGAAGAAAATAAGTCAGGTACACACACACACAGACTCACACGCACTAAGGAGGCATCACTGTCATCATAGTCATCATCAGTGACGGCTGTTGTCTTATCATCAAATCTGTCACCATCATCACTATCATCATCACCTTCATCGTTGCATGCTGTTGGCAGCAATCTTTGTTTATTATTTTTTAAGTGCTTGTAAAACATAATCCATTTGTGTGTACACACTCACGTACAAGCACACACTCTCACACACACAGATATAACACTCTGAGTCTCTGTGTTGAGTGGTCATAAATTACTGCAACATGTTCAAGTTCATGTTTAGGTTAGATATTTAGAGAGCATCATAAGCAGCAAAGAAATGAAAGAAAACTAAATATTTAGTCCAAATATAAATTAACTGTAATTTTATATGGAGATTAATTTCACCAAAGTATCCATAACACTGCCTGCTTGAGGCCTTCATGGGTGCATGATCACTGACTGCTGTTAGGTAGCGGAGCATGCACCAGGGTTTTTGGCATCAAAGTCACACATCAAGCTATTTCTGCTTTTCTTATCCACAGATGTCAGTCATTACAGATGTCAGGACTGCAACATCTTTTGGTTGGCAAATTGTATGAAAATGTAAGCAGTTGATTTTAACGAATAATAAACAACCCTTGACAGTCAATGTAAATTTTCTTCTGGATCTCTAAACTTGTTTGTGAAAACAACTTTCCAAAGGCAAAGCTGCCTAAAAATGTTTGTGTTTTTCCAGTTCCTACTGGGCACCTTAATTACCTCAGGCACTATTTACCAGAGGTTATTAAGGAACAGCTGTCTCCTCCCTATGTTTATGTATGTATGTTTCTGCCCTCCCATCTCAGCCCTTAAGCTACCAGTCCTGCCTTTTTGCATAACAAGTGCACACTCTGCAGTCCAGGTTCCATGGCCATTATTCTGCACCCTGTGGTCCCTGAATTCCCAAGTACTCCCTCAGGTCCTGGACCTCCTGCGGGGCAGTGTTGAGGGAACACTGTTTTCATTAAGACGGTCATTTTCTGCACACTGTGATTTGTGTGCATTCTTTTAAATAGTTTTTAAAAAGCCAGGGCCCCTTGTATTAAATACCGCCGTAGTAGAACTATTAAGTGGAGCGAAGCAGTCGGACAAACTGTCGCTGTTATGGCATGTCAAATCCATCACAATGGGATGGCGTTAAGACACACAAATGCACATACACACCACCTCAGCCCCCGTTATGGACAAGCAGCACGTAGTTAAAAATCTAAACATCACTGCACAATTTTTTTCCCTACTTTTTTGTCCTTACTGCTTCTGCACAGTTTTTTCTATTGCTCAGACTCACAGTACCCCCACATACACACTCACTCCGCTTTACCAGCAGCTATTATTCCTCTTTGCTGAACTTCAAGACAGGGAAATTAATTATGGACTTCTTGATCTAGAAACAATTATGATTACAGCACGGCCTCCTCTGCGGAGCCTCAAAGTGTCACGGCTGCCACTCCCAGCCTCTTTGAAGTGTCGTGCTGGTGGATGGCACTATTAGTGTGGCATTGCAACTTATCACCATGGCCCCATCAACTGCAGAAAAACTCTGAGGCAAAGTACCCTCTAATAATTAATAATTACCAAATCTAACTGGAGATAGGCTTTTTCTCATTAAGAAGGAGATACTTGATCATTTTTCTCTCTGTGTGTACCTTTTGCTATGTGTAACCATGCAACTGTGTCCCCTGCAAAAATATTAAGTAAGTCAACTACTCCTAGTTTGCTTGAAAAATATATATTGGGAAAATGTATTTGCTGCCTTTGGCTTACCTAAATATGAAAATGAAAATGCTAATAGCTGCAATTTGGAATGTGCAAAATATGACCATTTCCCCTCTTTCATAACTAACTTGATACTTGTGACCCATGCATGAGGATGCCAAACCATTTATAAGAATTAATAAGCGACAGCTATTTCTAAAAACTGTGATGCTGTCATTGCAATCTACATTTAAGTAGTGCTAATAAGCATTTTTGAAAGAGGCCCCAGAAGCAGAAGTTGTATGGAAAACACCAAATAAGATATGCTTCCAATGGACTGGTTTCAGATATGTTCATTATAAACATTTCTTATTATGTTGTTAAAAACAGTATTCTGCTAATAATGTTGGTTTGCTTAGAAAATAGTGCTATTAAAGTTTGGATCATTTGCAAAGGATACTGTATCATTTACTGTCTTTTTAAGTTTTTCAAAGTGGTCACAATCAAACTTTTTTTAAAATAAAAAGTTAGTGGAGTTAAGACCATAAGAACTAGGGCACATTAGATTTTCTAAAAATGCATTAGAGCTAATATACATAAATTATTTGTAAATTAATGTAGTTTTAGGATTATTTTTTAGACTGAAGTTTTATTTGTTTTGTTTGTTTTTTTTGTTTTTTATTTTGTATATTGATGTTTTTATTTATTTGGTGGTTTGGTCTGATAAACAGAAGTGCAGAAAAGAAGTCGTGCAAGACGAGCATAAAAAATGTCCACTGACATGAATATCATTGTTTGTCCTGAGTGGACGGAGAAGTGGTTTTAGCAGACAGGCTCCCCTATCATAACTGAGACACGCACACAGTCATGTTCACGTCAACTCACTGTCGGTAGCATAGCAAAGTCTGCAGGGGGCATGCTCGCATATGCACACACACATGCACACGTGTCCCAGATTCTAACACAGAAAAGCACTTCATGGACAGGCTGTCTAGGGAAAGGTGCGAACAAGATATTTTGTGCCCTTTTACTTGGAGCTGCCACACACACACACACACACAGGACCCTGAGAGACAGGTCTCACTCTGTTCTGAGGGGATGAATCCCTGACAGCACCATGCTGCACAGTAAGAGACCCCTATTCCTGCCACCTAAAGGGAGGCAAGAGAGACAGAAACCAGCGAGAGTGAGGCAGGGAGGAAAGATAAAGATGTCCCTGTGTTTTGCTTCATCTTGCTGTTGTGCAGCACGTCAGCAATGTGAGACCTACATCTTTATATAGCCAAGCTGCCAAAATTGAATTATTTCTCTCAAATGATGTGTGACCCTAAAGGTCATTCCCTGTTCTCAAGTCTTTGTATGGCAGTCCATGTTTCCCTGAATGGAAAACCTGCTTATCAATAAAGAGGCCAAGCACTATGAAAGGCCAGAATGTGGAGACTGACTTTTAAAAGGTCTGGTCCTCTGGAAAGGCAGCAAACCAGGGCTGACAGAATAAATGGCAAACTCATAAATCTTCACTTATTCGGCTCAACGGCAGAACTGACAACAACAATAGGCACCAGTAACCCAAAGACTTTGGAGTGTGTGTTTGTGTGTATTTAAGATGTGTGTGAGAGTGGATGTGGTGCAAACGTATGATTTTGAATATATGGATGTATTCTGTGCAAATGTACTTTACAAAACAGTGCAAAAATGATGAAAGCATTTTCTTAGGTCAGTCAAATGTAGCACAATATAATCTTTAACTGCAGAAAAACCCAGAGGCCTCATTCTTCATAAATGTCTAGAAACAACCAAACCCATAGTCCTTTCATTAGTTTTGTGTGTTCTTCTTTGTGAAACTGGAACACATGTAGTAAAGTACATGGGCTACAGTTCAGCTTAGACAATGAGGTAATGACAATGGGGATATAAATTATGAATCATATATGTCACAAAAAAATAGTTCCCTATTTAAAATAGAATAAATTTTTAAAGTTCAGGTCACTGAAAGTACAAAATAGCTTGCTTCATCCCCTAACCGAAGACATTTAACCATGCAGACAGTTCATAAGGAATATTCCCTCAGTTCCAGTCTTTCCCAAAATTAACAGTGATGTCCACTGATTAGCAAGAGTGATTCTGATAAGACACTTTGCTCTTGAATTTTTCAATTTTTCAGTGCTGGGGGCACCACAAAAAATTATACTCATATCCATTTTATTGTTTTGAAATGGTATTGTACTAATTTCGAGAAAAGCAATCAACTGTTAGGCAAAGCTAATTTAAACTACATTTTAAAAAAAACATGTATTTAAGTGTGTCAGAAATGGAAATTAGTTTTTAGAGTTACTGAGTTTCCATTTGAACAGGATGTTTTATGACTGCCAAGATGTCACTCAGATTAAATACTTATATCTTTGCTTGTATTTTGAAATGTGCAGGGGGGGAAACCTATACCTCAGTCTTACAATTTATTTATCTGAAAACAATTGTATTGAAGTATTTAGGATGGATCACTCTGTGAAATCCATAAATCAGTGCCTCTTGCTAATCTCTCACAGCAAACCCTTTTTCTGTCACTCTTTATTGCCTCATGTCTCCTTTTACATCATCCCTCCCTCATCTCTTCCTTCTACTGCTTGTTCTTAACAGTTTGCCTAGAGGAAAACAACATTACACCCTGCTACTGAATGAACTTTTTGGATGTGTGTGTGCATGCATGTGTTCAGATGCCAGCGGGCAAGCGGTGGTTTGGGTGTGTGTGTGTGCCTGTACCTGTTTCCATTCATGCTCAGTTCTTTCCCTTGTCTGTGTTAACGTGCCTGTGTGTGTGTGCGCGCGTGTATGTGCTTGTGCGTATGCACGAGTGTGAACGGGTCCACACCTCATCCTCAATCAACCTTCCCTTTCCTGCCTCACCACACTGACCTGAGCTATTGTCCAACTACAAGCCACTATGCAGTAGTACAACACCTCACCAGACATTAGCATTTTAATCACAATATGCATGTAAACATTGCAGTGTGACACAAGTGTGAAGTTTGTTGACAAAGAGAGAACATGCCAATAAAAAAAAGTTATTTTGTTTTTGTTTGTTTTTTTTTAAATCCATCACAATAAGAACAGCAAGAAAAATAAAACATCCATCAGGACATTATGATAATGGTGTTTTTCTCAGTTAATAAACATTATGTTTTACTTTTCTTCCTGCTTCAGCTCTAGTTCCTCCATGTGTTCTAACATAACATAGGGTTTATCCACACTTCCTGTGGCCATGCAATAGTATTTCTTACTGAGCTAACTCTTCAGAACTCTTCTACAGAACGAAATAAAATAAATAATTTAAGATAAGTTAGAAACACCAGCACTGGAAGCAATTCAAAAAGTTTAAATGCTTTAATGTGCAATGCTTGAGTTCTGTTACTGTTTTGTTTCATGTGCACATTATATGACACTGCTTACTGTCAATCATCTGACACCCACAGGGAGAAATGGAGATCTCTGCCATGAATATATGTCTGCTTCAAATCCATGTTTGTCATGTATCTGCAGCAAAATTGTAAACTTCCGTTTATTTACTTCAGGCTTGGTTTGTTTTTAAAAACTAAAAGCAAATGTTAAAACTTCTAACTACATGGCAATGTGAGACAACAAGGTTTAATTTGAAATGGTGTTTGTCTACATATGAATACCAGAAGTTCCTTTTGTCTGACTCATCATTTAGAATATTTTTCCTAATTAATAAACCCTACATAAGACGAACTAATAGTAACTCAAGATCCATATACTAGCTTGTCACTTGGCTGCTGTGATCATGTGATACAGAATGATAACTGAGCAAACTCTTGACTTTGTGCTTATATGGAAAATATGACCAACATCAGCATTGGATGGGACTCATGTTTATGTTAAAGTTAAGTTCAACATTCACTCCCTTTTTTGGTCTCCACCATTTCCTGAAGAAAATGTCTGGCTCTTTATCCACTAAATGCTCCACTATGTTCACCAGCAAGCCACTAACTTTGTCTGTTGTTAACTGTTAGGAAGTTATAAGTTGGCTTAAAGTAGAGCTTTTATGATTTTGTCTGTAAGTGAAGGTGATGAAAGCAGTGAAGGTGAATGCCTGCAAAACCAAAACAAGCAGATAGATGCTGAAATCCTTCACAGAACTAAGTGGACTTCAGAGTGAGGTAATAAATGTCTGTCACTGCAAGCGTGTCGTTTACATGTAGTCACTGGACCGATCGTTAATATGAAAATATTAGTGCTGCTTTAAGCATTTGGTCATGGTTCAAGCACGTACAAGCTAGCTGAGAATTTGTTTACACTCCAATTTATGTGTTTTGTCTTACTGTGTCATAATGTAAACCCTCCTGAAAGAAACACTGACATTTGGCAAGAGGAAGACACTGGTTCCTGCAGCTATAGTGAAAGAAATCCCCTCACTTACATGAAAATCAGCCACTTATAAAAGGAGGTGTCATGTTTCAGGTGACTCTAGTGCCAAAGAGTTATGACCTGGCTTGATAAAAGAAAAAAAAAAAAAGCATAACCAAGCTAAAAATATGCAGCCTGTCTGACTGGAGGCAATGAGAAGGAGGATGTGATATCCTCCCGTCTTAAAAGCAGTCTTCCTCTTTCATGCCATCCCACTCTCCGATTGGTATAACAGGTAATTAGTGGTGTGTCATGGCCCTGGGGAGCTTAGGAACGAGGGAAAGGTGGGTGAGGAAAGAGACAAGGAGAGTGAGAGAGAGATTTCTGATTACCTGACAAGTTAGGGCTGGAAAGGCTACACTTAGCCCATTAAAGATTTTTTCTTCAGCATGACATTTGAGAGCAGCTGTGAAACCGCGCGCCACCTTGCCATTTCCCTGTACACTGGGCATCCATTTAGGGACAGGGATGGAGGGAGAGAGAGAGAGAGAGAGAGAGAGAAACAGAGAGAGAGAGAGGAGGCCACCAGGCCATCTCAGCAGCACAAATGGATTTCATTCACCAAGGTGAACTATAGTACACTGATAAATGCACTTCCTTGAATGTCAGCAAATGTCACCCGAGAAGCCATTTGCCACCGTTTTAATAGCTTCCCTAGACTTACCGAGGGAGTGACAGAAAGTAAGAAGGTGAGGTGAGCAAAGGAAAATGATGAGTCACATTGAGTGAGAGACAGATAAAGTGAGAGGACAAACAAATGCACATATGTACAGCAAGGCACCACACAAAACGATAGAGGGATTAAGGCAGAGAGAAAGAGAACAGATGAGAACAAGGTTGGGCTTTTGTCACTTCCACATGATTAAGCAATTAGCTATTTGAGATGTCTCCAACAAGGTGGTGCAACCAGACAGAAGTGGCTATTTAGATCTTAATCCCTCTCGCCTTCTCTTTCCCTCTTTTTCTTCTCTCCTCGTTGAACTTATCTCCTCATCGGTGTATGTTGTCTTTTCACCTGCACATCCTTCTACCTATTAATGTATTTTCAATATATTTATTTCTGTCTGCTTTCCTCTCTTTATGTACACACATACATATACAAGTGCAGACACTCACCCTGTCTGTTCAAGCGAGAGCTGGCATCATTAAGTGTAATATGAGAACTTGCAAGTACAGTTGAGGCCTCTGCTTCCTGAGAACTGTCACACAACAAGACGGGTTAAACGCACACATCAATAAAGGTAAGGTACACTGATTACTGTTAGTTGGCAGCTTACCATTGTAAGGCTGCTAACAAACCCTTTACCTGTTGCTTCAGGTCTTTCACTGATCATAAACTTGAAGCAGAAGGTTCATTTTCCTAATTGTCCTTCTTTTTCTGCTTCTGTTCCACTTGTAATCCTGTTGTTTTCCTTGCACTTATTTTAACTTTTGTATCATATATGAAACCTCATTTGGTGTCCATGCACAACTTTTTTGTGTATTTTCGAGCACTGTATGCTCGACTTTAGCATGAACAAATACTGTGTGCGTGAATATGTGTAGGTTGTTTTGACTGCATGAGGACAACGCTGGCTTCAGCCAATCCTAATCCCCCATTCATTTCCACCAAGCAGTTGCTAAGGTTACAAATTACCTTTGGTGCTGGTAAGTGGTTTCTTTTATGACACTGGACGCCCTAATCCTTTTACTGAATACATATTTCATTTAGGATTAGCACAACAACGGATACAGTTGTTCTTAGAATATTCCAACTCCGGCTCTCCGTTTTGTTCATGCTCATCAGGTACACCACTTGCATATCAACTCTGACTCTCATTTAAAATAACTAAATAAATTAATAAATATGCCTTTTTTATTTTAGTCTGCACTTTCTTTTTCTCAGACAAGAGTTGTGGGAAAGCCTGAGGGAAGTGAAACTCAATCAGGCAGGTACTGTTAGATAAGTAACAACACGGCTTTTATCTGGTAAACAATCGATTAGACCACGTTATTCTCTTTTTCAGATTTCTGTGGTGTGTCTTTTTACAGATGCCAACAATGGAGACTGTTTCTTTCCTTTAATACACACCATTTTACAGTTTTAGAGGGAAGGAACTTTTATGTTTTTTCAGGAACTGAATTTCCCTGGTTGAAAATAACAAATGCTGGTTTTAGCTGATGGCTGACATACTGAGAGTATTTTATGGTGCCTATGATCTAGTGAGAGGTGTCAGGGGACATAATAAGCAACAAAATGAGTAGATACAACTTTAGGATTTACTTAACAACTAAAGAAATATAACAAAGCACGGATTTGAATGCACGAAGGCAAAGAATACAAAGGATATTTATTCATATGGCACATTTCTTACACAAAAGCAAGTTAGATAACTCATACAGCAGTCAAGTAAGAAATACAATGCAATACATTTAAATACCTTATTATAAATAGAAGCACAAAAATGTGATTAAATGATGAAGTCCAAATGTCTTACAATGGTAAACATTTGGTAATGGTAAGATTTGGTAGAAAACAAGATTGCTTTTTATTTGAAATGAAAGATCAGTCACCTGGAAGTGTGTATTAGTTGTATTCACTGTAACTAAATACTGCTTCTGCATGTTTTGCTAGGCTTGTTGGAGTTAACACATTGCTATCACATGACAGAAGCTACACACATGCAAAGATTTTTAAACACACAGTGGCATTTTTTACTCTGTTTTTTAAAGACTTTGTTATTGACTTGACATGATTATTAGAATTTAAATCTGAGCCTATAATGCAAGATTTTCAAAGACAGAGCTGAGTTTGTGATGTAGTTCTTCCTTCCCTCTTTCTCCCTTCCTTTGTGTCTCATCCAAGTTTTGTCCTTATAGAAAAAGAAGGCTGACGTGATAACACTCAAATTCAGCCAGCTGACTGGAATTACATTATCTAATTTGATATGTAACTTCCTACCTAACTGGCTGAATAACTTACTATTTGATAATTAGCTGTTACTTAATGACTGACTGCTTGGCTGGATGACTGACAGCCATATTGACTGGCTGCTTGTCTCCCTGCCAAACTGACAGACTGGATGACTATTGAGGCTTAGTCCTGCTATGTGGTGAGATCATCATCACTGGCAAGTGCAACAAAAGACTGATGGGAAGAGGCTGTCTATGTGTGTGTGGGGATGTGTGAGCAAGTGTGTGATGGCTTCATTCCTGTATCAACACAGTTCTCTCTGTGGATGAGTCAGTAGGCCAAGCCTGACCATCATCCTCTCATCTCATCTCATCACTCCCTCTCTCTATCACACACATACACAAGAAATCAAAAAGCTCTCAGCACACACACACGCACGCACGCACGCACACACGCACACACACACACACACACACACAAAATATAGGCTTGGGGTGAAGTGGTGCTTAGAAGGAGTGAACTTGGGGTCAGAGTAGAGAGAGACAAGAGAGGGACAGATAACACTTCTGTTGGAGACACGATGTTTTATTTTCAGCATTTCATAAATGGCTGTTTCCGTTGACTAATCCTGCAATTTTAAACCCCAACATCTCCTCTAAACTATTCATAAACTACTCCACATTTTACAATCATATCATAGTTCTGTATTTTCCAGCGCAGACTCTTTTCTTCTGCTTTCAAGCATGAGGCACGAGATAAAGAAAGCAGCAGACAGAGAGAAGTGACAGTAAGAGCAGAGCCAGTGTTAGAAGGAACACATGGGGGAGAGGATTTAGTGTAACACCCAGCTGTCTACCTGTCTGTCTGACTGAGGGAAAGTGGGGTTTTCAGTGTAACACAGAGCCAAGCTGTTCTCCTCAGTGGCGAGTAAAAGTGTGTGTGTATGTGTACTCTCCTTGCTTGCTTGGTCTCAGGGGCGCCATGGTGAGGAGGAGATAGGCAGACGACCAAATTCTCTCTCTCTCTCACACACACACTCTCCTGTCTCCAGTATAGATGTCTCTATATGAACACAAAGCAAAAGAGAGAGGATGAGAGACACAGAGAAAGACAGAAACAGAGGGAAGGTAACAAAACAGACCCTCTCCATGCCAATGCAAAACCCCACTGTACCTCTGTTGCTCTCTCTCGTTCTGTTTTTGTCTTGTTTCTGTCAGATGAATCTCAATCCCCTGCTTTGAGGATATGTGACTTCTCCATTCTTTCTATTCTTACACTCTCTCCCTATTTCTTGAGTATTTACTCCTTTATCCATTTTCTCTCTTTACCCTCTGTTGTCCATCGTGTTATCCTTGTGTTTTGTTCCCCAAAGAAGACGAGGGTGAGCTAGTGGTTGCATTTTTTTGGTTTGATTAATTCATGTGTTCTCTAAATTGGTGCAAGTTTCTACATATTTAATCCCAGGATTCATCCTCCATATGAAGTCATTGATTACATGTATTTTTCAGCAATATGTGCAGCTGCAAATTCATAGTATATAAACACAAGGGTTAAATTATATTTACGTGGATTGTAAAGGGTAATTGTAAATTTCATCTTAACTTTTTGTCAGTGACATCAATGTTTTTGTGTTGTAGTAAATTAGATTTACTTTTTACATTCAACTAATTAAATATATAAAGCTGTATATTCTGTTATAAAGAACTATTCTTACTTTCCATGACTTTACATGAGTAAAATATTAAATATTGAAGGTCATATGTTAATATTTTTCATATGTATGTTTCTTTTCTGTGCTAGTTTAGTTACACACACAACCCTCATATAAATTATTTTTTTCATATATATAAAAAATATTTTCAATTCAAATACCCACTGTCAAACTTCACAAGCTAGAAAAACAAGCTGTAAAGTAAGTTTAAATAGCACCTGCCACCTGCAGACACAGAAGACACAGAAGAATAGAGACAGAATGGCAAATACAATAGAGGAGGAATTTTATCATATAAGGCTTTAATGATTAGTATTTCACGTGATTTTTTAAGAGAATAATCTACATCATATAGAGATGCAATTTCCATAATGCACACATTCTCATTTCATTAGAGAAAAACCTATAAAATGGTTAAAGGCCTGAATAATGATGCAGCGGCAATTAAAATGGCGGATAACCCAGCGGACCTGCAGGCAGTTATCCTTAATGAGATAATAATAATCTCTCCTCTTTTTTCCCCTTTTAACAACTTACATCATTGTCATGCTGCTTAAATACGGTTTATGCTCTGGATTCATCAAAAAGAAAAAAGAAAAAAAAACCCTTGATAAGGGGCATAGGTGGAAGACTGTTTTGTTCATTACGAGGGAGGTCGCTGACTTTTTTTCTTTTGATAGAAAAATTTATTAATGGTCGAATGTTTTTAAATAAAGTGCAAAGAATACATGCGAGCCCCTCTATTAGGTGAAAAGGTTAAAGTTATCCTTGATTGTTTATAATTATTAATCTGGTTCCTGGTGTATTTGGATGGTTGCGTTAAAAAAAAAAGTTTATTTTAATTTTTGATTTTCTTTTAAAATGTGTCAGTTGCGGTGCTTGAACATAAAACCTTGAAAAAGGAAATCTTGAAAAAAACATAATAAACTGCAAAAGCAGACTACATGTGGGGGATATAAATAGACGCGAGACTTCACAAGTCCAAACACAAAAGATTTCTCAGGGAGCAGAGGAGGGATGCAAAGTGCTAAACTCACCAGCACCCAGTGACGTGGTGATACTCGTCGTTTTCCTGCCGGGGGAAGATTTAATAAACGCAGAAAAACAAACACGGTCTGTGCAGTGACGGGGTTGTTGCGGGGTGAGGACGGTGGCACACTGGACACATCCTCCTGTAGGAAGGAAGCGGAGTTGTGCAAAAAAAAGCAAACAGGAGCCACGGACGGGTCTCTTTAACCCCGCCGTGAACCCGCGACCTTACCGTCCGACTACTTCCCATTACCTCTGCACGACATTTAGCCCACATACCGCAGAGCGCACACGCACAAGCGGCATTGTGTGGGTCTGTTTGGAAGGGGTGGAGGGGTGCAAGCGAGGGCGGCGGCGTGCTGTTCATGGAGGGGTCAAAAGAATGAAAACTACCGTGTTCACAGGGCAATTACAAAGTGTGGACGGTGGATGGTCTGTACAGCCGCAGTCGACTAGGAGAGAAAATATTATATTGAAGCAAAAGGATTTTTAAAGCTTAAAAAACAGATTTTTTAAATACTGAACTTGAAAAGTTAGATTTATTTTTCTCTCATCTGATGATGGGTTAATGGACTTCACAGCAAATAGGAAATCACAGTTGAATTGGAAGAACAACGCAGCATGAAATCTGGAAAAAGCTTTTTTTTTTTCCTTTTTTTTTAATGTTGATTAATTTTATGTTTTAGGATAATGCAAATAACCCATACCCCATTATTACATGGATATTACCGCTGCATTACAAGAAATATATCAAAAGAATAACTTAATTATGTCTCAATCCAGTCTAACTTTAGGCTCATTATAAGTATCCTGTGCTAGAGCCCCAGTATGAACTTATCTGAGTGAATACTCCTTAAAGGAAAAAGCTTGGTTGAATTTTATTTTGCTTAAAAAAGTTATATTAGCGCACGCCTTTGATGACTCCTGTCAGAACTGATTGATGTTCATACTACCAGACTGTTTTATTATGATGTTTACAAATCTGTTATTAGCTGTAAAGTCCAATTATGGGCAATGTATTAATAACTTTAAGCAAATGTAAATGTAATATTCGTCTAATTTGGTGTGTATAGTGTTCAACATGGAAATAGAAAGAAAGAAATAGTTTATTGTGACATTTTGTGGCGCATTTTCAGTTTCTCTTGTTTTGCAGAAGTTACAGGCTATTAGATAGCTTTATCCTAACTGCTGATATATTTGTGTAGTTTAAAGGCCAATTGATGGGCTGCTGTGTCAAGCTCTCATTCTTATTTCACAGTAATCTATAGTATTTTCATCTGGCTGGCTGTGCCATAAAGGCTTAGGGATTTTTTTCTGTTGTTTTTTTTCCCATATAGCCTATATATTTTTTCTCTGATATATAGTCTGTATCCAATGCTTTTAGATTATTTTTTCTCAGATGGAGTAAAGCTGCCTCTAAATGTTAAAAGATAATAGGTTAACTGAGTGGAAAGGTCGTGGTTGCTTAAGAAGAGAAATGAAACGGCCACTGGAGACACGACGGAGGGCAGATCCACAACTACAGCTGCCACACATGAATGTTTGATAAGCGGGCGGGATAATGGCTCCTTAAATCAGTCAAACATAAACATCTCCATCACGCTCTGACATCTGCCATCCATAATAATCTAAACCTGAATAATGAATGAACAACAACAATAAAGCTGAAATATCTCAATGTGCCATATAAGAAGGCGGATATAGGTCAAGTCTAATGTGTGCAGTTTATGTTAGTACGTGAGGACTATTACAATACTTGTGGTAACTGTCGCTTTGTGGTCTGGATATCACTTTAGGGTTTTTGTAAGCTGCACAGAAGAGACTGCAGGTCATATGCAGGCTCCAGTGCTTTCAGCAGTAGGTGTATGAGCCCCCTGCGTATGAAAACATTATGGTTTCAATAGCAGGGAGTGGGTACGCGTGGTGAGCGTAGCCCACTAACCTGATGCAAACTACTGATACTGTACAAGCCAATCAGCACCATATGGAGCCAAGATATACCCCCCACACAATCAGACAGAAAATAATTAGATTTTAGGAAGCATGACTCAAGTCTCCTTCCATAAAGACGGAACAAGGGACATTCCTTCTTACATTAATAATGATGATAATAATATTAATAATAATAATAGGTTATATACTGTTTGACCTGTTGCTCCTTTCCTTTCCTTTCCTTTCCTTTTCTTTCCTTTCCTTGTCACCCCTCTCCCCCCTCCCAGCTCTCCTAGACGTCAGCTATTGATCTGCAGAGCCAAATGGAGATGCGTAGCCTACACAAATCAGATTGGACGGGCTCTGCTCACCCGTGAGTAACCGGCTCCTTGGTCGCACCATTCTCCCCCTTATTATCCTGTAAGGTAATATCTAGTTATAGGACGGTTAGTTCCGTTCCTCGCCTCTGACTGGCTGCTGAGTTGAAACCGCGGTGATGTACTCGATAAACGCACACCTGAGACTGCGTAAAAACATAGGTCAGCACACCTGCACTAGTCTGTTGCCTAGCAACAAATTTATGTAGCTAATTTCCGCAAACAATTAGCTAAATAGTTAATCCACCATTAAAGCAGCGGTGTTGTTTTTTTTCCCCCAGCACACTCTCGGATGAATACAGGCTAACTTAAAACACCAGGTAGCTGTTTATGAATCAGCTGCACTTTTTGTCCAGAAGGGACATTGCATTAAACTTCATGAAGGGCTGAGTGGACTAAATAAAATAAAAGTAAATGAATCAATAAATAAACAAATATTGCAAACTCCACTTATTACACTTTACATATATATAAATATATTTTGAGATAAATATTTTGCTTGATTTATATTCTTTAAGTCAAAGAATTATATTTAAAAGTCTAGTAGCCTTATCTTTAAGTTATATAAAGTAGGACTGTTGTTCTTTTTATTCATTTAATTCATTTAAATAAACTTTGATATGCACCCGGGACTGTCAAGGCAGCTGTGTTTTTAAGGTACTTATTTCACATTAATATTAATATCCTTGAAGTGATGTCCAGGTGGAAGAATTACCTTAGATACGTTTCACAACCTCCCACTTAAAGTCAAGCAAAGTAAACGCTATAGTAGGCCAAAGGGAAGAAGGGATCTATCTAAATGTACAACATACAAGGAAAGTACAAAGTAGTGGTCTTAATGTGGCCTACATGCAAAAAAAACATAAACCCATAGTGCCACTTCTGCAGAAAAAAACAAAACAAAAAACTATATGAACCAACTTTCCAACTAGGTTCACTTTATAACTGTTCTTTTTCTGATACCTTCCTGCTTGCTCGGGCACTCTGTGCATGAATTGTTCTCCCGAACAATAATTACAGCCGTGGAAGCAGACAATCCCATGCACACTGAGCTGATATGACATGGCCCACCTCTTTTACACTTCATGCCTGCCTCAAACTTGACTTGGGGGTAAACGGGCAATCGAGAGGAGTAATGTCAAAAGCTGCAGTCAAGGAGAGGAAAGAGAGAGACAGAGAGAGACACAGAGAGAGAGAGAGAGAGAGAGCGAGCACCAATCAGAATAAACCAAATTATGCCGCAACCTAAGGAAACCTATTTGAAACAGCGGAAAAAGCCAAAGGATATTAACATGTTATCTGATCCTAACAAGAGATTAAGAATTAACGGAAATTTATCTAGATATTAAAAAAAAAATACAAAACGCACACATACAAAGCACAAAAAACTCATGACAGTCCAAAGGAAACAGGATATGCGTTCATTGTTTGACAGGTGAGGCTGAGACAGAGATGACCGTCCTCCTAAAACATTCCGTGAAAGGTGGAACATTTAGTTTAACAAATTCAACTCTGTAATTTCGAATTTCAAGGAGTTTAATGACTTCTCAAAATAAAAAACAATGCTAGAAGAAAGAGACAAGGCACATCTATTTGCCTAGTCTGTATCAAATGCCACAACCAGAGGGACGGTGACCAGACACACAGCCAACACATATGCATACTTCATATGCTACATATAATTTTTTATATATTTTTTTTCTAATCTGTTATTACTGCCATTGTCAAGTATAAAAACTACTTGAATAGGTTGCATTGTGGAACTTTGGGAATACTAGATGCTGAAACGTCCATACCGTTGAATTTTAATGAATTAAAATCAGAGAAAGAAACGCTGGATTCCTTCATTGCTGTCACGCAATCATCCAAATAATCAACACGTGACAGGAAGAGCGTGAGTTAAACGGTGACTGTGACCTTCACATAGTCACACAAATACGGACAAACACACACACACACACACACACACACACACACACGGAAGAGGAGGGCGGATTACTCAGTGTGGATGTATAGATCACTTACATTACTCTATTACAAATTGAAGCTTTAATCTAAGCATTTATCAGTTGAGGAAATTAGGTTCTATAGGTCGTGAGAGTGGCAGCAACTAAATGTGCTGGAGCACATACTGGGCAATCCTATGGCAAAATACAGCATCTTATTTTATGGAATTTTACGTATTAATAACAAACAGACAGGTGACCGATTAAAGGGGAAAAACAACATAAAATAATTTAGTGGACCACCATGTTCAGTTTGCGCTGGCATCGATAAGTCTCTGTAACGTCACTGGATGGACGGCCCACGATTCTTCTAAAAGATCTTCCCTCATTTGGAGTTTTCATGACGGTTTGACGCGCACTGTCTAACATGTCAGCTGATATTTGGTGACTGTGAATTCACATGATTTTCATACTCAGAAAACCATTCAGTGAGCCCTCATGAACTTTGGATGGAGGCATTGTCATCCGGGAATGGTCCACTCCCATCAGGACAGAAATGTTTCATCAGGATAAAAGTGTTCACTAAAAACAACTCTATATTGATATACTGCAAGCCCTCCCTCTGAGGGGACAAGTGGAACCAAACCATGCCAGTACAACAGCATACCAGAGCTGCCAGTCCTCTCACTGAAGGGTCAAGGGTTCATGTTTTTTCCTTTAATTTGTCACGCGCCTGTATTTATGATATTAAACGCGTTTGTCTTATAGAACAGATAAAGAATCCTAAGGAGACTCTTACAGTTTTATTGTGTAAAAGTTCACAAGAATTATCAGCACAGTGTTTCAACTATCAAATGTAATACTGTAGTTATTTTGTGTTTTCTTATATACAGTGCTGAAATATTATCACTGAAGTGCTGAAGTTTTAACGCTGTATGCTTGTTGGTTGAAGTGAAAGGAGGAGACAACTCTCAAATGAACATAAAAAAATGCATCATTTCCCTCTAAAAAGGAAGAGATGGAATGGCTTAAAAAACACCACGAAATGGAAGTATTAAAGCAAAAGTACCGCATGTCTGTGCAGTATTTGAGTAAATGAAAGCCTACTTAATCACTTTCCATTACTGATATATTGAGTTCACCTATAATACATCAATGAAAATTTAACTGGGAGCTGGAGGTGAAACCTGCAGTATTACATAATATCTTCAGATGATCATACATTTGGGTGTAAAATATTCTTCTTTAGGACCTTGCTATAGCTGTCAAATCAATGTAGTTTAATAGAAATACACTTCCACAGATATATTGCATATTCCAAAACAAGATAATTGTATAAAAGTTAAACAACTTTTAACCGCTATCTTATCTGTGTTTTTTCATTCACATCTCTACTACCATATCACTAGCTCGCAAATAAGAGGCTATTTCATTACTGAAATGTTAAAATGGAAAAGGTCAGCTGCGGAGCATGTGGCCAGCCCAGCAGCATCTGAACAGAGGTTAAAAAGGCACTACGTGGCCAAAGTGTTGAGTAGCCTCGACTGTATGCATGCTGTCTGTGGTATCCACATCTCTCACATTAGTAAGCTTTGAGAGCGACCTGTCAGCCACAGTAATTACAGCTTGTCAGCTCCTGTGACACCGGGCTAAAGGGCCATCTCCACAGCTCCTATCTGCATCTAAGAGACGGGGCGCTTAATCAGCCTAGACAGCCAAATCCAAAACAGTCAGATTTTTTTTTCTTAAGAGAAATTCTGTTGACATGTTTACAACTGTTACTCTGGCCATCTTGTTAGCTCTATACAGGACCGAGTGCAGTTTGAGGTCTACCTATGCAGCTTAATGACTAAGGACTCTTAAAGGGTTGAGGGTTGAAATAAGTGAGCTGGGAGAGTGGAGGTTTGTTTTGCTCTAAAAATGTTTTGCTGTTAAAAAAAAAAAAAAGTAAAACGGGAAGGTGAGCATCATATGTAGAGCTTGGGGCAATGCATCTGATATGCAACCATTATATTTATTTCTCTCTGTCTCTGTCTCCAAATCAGCCTATCCACCTGGAAGAGTGAACACGCGGCCTCCTCCAGCGTTGCTGCTCTGTGTCATATTGCTGCACATCTGTAACACGGAGGACCAGGCGCCTGAGCGGTTAAACTGCGTATTTAATACGGTGTTGACGGTATGAAGAAAAGGGTTGTGTAAGTAATGAAATGCCTTTAAAAAAAAAAACAACCCCAAAAAACCTTTTTTTCCTTTATAATAGATATGGAAATCAAACTGTTTTCTGTCACTTTCACCAGCAGGTGACAAAGTGCCAACAACCGCGAGTATATAGTTTGTGCCACTTTGTCACCTGCTGGCTGCTGGTGGATGTAGATTTCTCTAAAAAATTGTGCATGTTATTACCGTGTGCAAACATATTTTATTTTATTATTATTTTTTATCTTATAGTCAATAAGCAAACCACTACTCTTCAAACCTAGAGTGTATAATTTTAAATTTCTATTTGCATCCAAATTAAAATTTTAATGAAGAATCAAAAGTTGGATTTTGGTTTTAGTCGTTCCGGAAATTTGGTGGAAACCACCTGGTTTTTTTTTGTTTTGTTTTGTTTTTTTGTTTTTTTAAATAATGACTGGCGAGGAGAGAGAGACTAGACGAGTCTAATTGATTTTTAAGTGGTGTCTCTGTGGTCTAGAAGAGCAAGAGGGGAGTCCACTTCAGGGAGCTGCCAAACTCCTCTAGTTTGTACCTGAATTGAGGGGCAGTGATGTGTTGCTGATGCGGCTCAACAAGCCTCACTAGGGGCCAGACGAGGGGTGGACAGAGGGGCCAGAGCCAGAGATCTGTGCTCGGTGCTCTCGTGGGGGATGGAGGGTGATTATAAATGAACTTACTTCTGCAGAGGCAATAAGCTGAGATGTCAAGCCTCGTTCAGCAAACAATAGAAGACATATGGTTTGTGATACGTGCACGCAAACACAAACACCCTCCTGCTCCTCTGTCATGTCTCTGAACACACTAGTAGTGATTTTTTTTTCTTCACCAGTTACACACATTTAAATAGACATATAGCCTACATATCATCTTTTTACTCTGCAGTCCACGTGTGGTAATTTACAGGGAAATATAAGCATTTTTGCGCAAATTTAAAGGAATGGTGAAAACGTTTGGATTCCTAACGCGAGGTTGTATGAAGAGCAGGCTATATGTACCATACACCTTCATCACACACACATACACACGCACGTGCAAGCACGCACAGCATGCATGCATCATAGAACCGGGCCTGCAGAGAAAAAGCAACTCTCCCTGAGTGAGCGGAAGAAAAGGAGATGGGGGAGAGGGAGACCGGTTTGCAGCTCCACTCTTCCAGGGTCTCACACACAAGATCCGGGCGCACGGCTCCATTGAGTACGAGGAGGCTTTTGCAGGGAGGTTCATTAGAAGTAACGAGTTGACACAAGGTAAATCTTAATGTTGAGGCGCCTTTCTCTACCGGCCCGGGGAGGAGCCCTCATTAACTGTCGCTAACAACCCGTGTAAATACACTGATTGGACAGCTCCGATACAAGCTCCCAGCCCTGCCAGGAAGTCCCCCTAATGAGACCACACAATAAAAACAATAAAAGAAAGGGAGAGAGAGAGAGAGAGAGAGAGGGGGGGGGGAGAGAGAGAGAGATGTTAAAACTTTTGTACAAGCTTTGCTATTAAAGTTGGCGCCACGTTTACAGATCACTGTGGCAACATTTGCGCAAAAACTGTTTTTATTCAGTCATAGCGTTTTTTCCCCCGTTTCTTTAATTTTAAATAGAGATACTGTTATCTTTGGTGTATGCTTCTACAAACGTACACAGAGGTCTGACCTATTACTTCAGTGATTACAAGTTTTTATTTGGCAACTGCTTTAAAGTGCTGCAACCGACTTTGTTGTTTTGGCGCTTGAAGTCACCATCGAGTAATTCACAGCAATTTTACATATGTAGGCCTAATATTAATTTTTGAATGGTTTTAAAACAACAGATCAAACGCGTTTGTTATAGCTGGTTAGTGTAGGCTTTATCTGTAAGTAAGAGAGAATGCACTGCAAAAAATATCCAAACATTTTTGTTTTAATTTTATCATCATTTCTTCAAATGCGGTAGAAATTGTTCCAGTGGCACAAATTTCATGCATTGCAGAATTTTCTTTTCAGAAACAGGTGTAAGACTTTTAAAGAAAACGGAATGTATTTCTCCACTTCTTGCACTGATTCAAAATTTTCCGCGAAAAACTTCAAACAGGAACAGATAGTTATCTCAGATGGCGATATCTCTTTTTACATTCTTCTGCAAAAATATATGATAGCTGCATGAATTTTCCAGAAAAAAGAAACCTCCAGTTTCAAAACTAAGTGCTACAATAAATGCCTCCTTTAGATTGATACTTTTTACAGTGTGGGCAGAGTGCAGCGTCTCCGTACCCTGGAATAGCCAGCATGGGACGGAGGGGCTTGTGCGCCCCGTCCCGACAGCATCACACATCTGCTCTGCAAAGACAGATCTCCCCGATACTCGGTGGAAAAAAAGTCAGATAACACCAAATTTAACGCGGACTTTTGTGAACTACAGAATAGATGTGCCCCAGTTCAAGGCCCGTTAGGTTTTTCTGTTTAATTCCGGGATTTAAAAAAAAAAAAAAAAAATTAATTAATTAATTCATTGTCCGCAAAAATAAAATTAGTCAACAACGTCGCAGAAGGAAATTGCTCTGCTTACAGGTGACAGAACTTACAGACGTCGCAGCTCAATTTCCATCCTAGTTTTGGACAATCTGACCAGTAAAATAACAGTGAAGCGGTGTCACCTCCAGTTCCAAGCTCAAATGGTGACCGTTCGTGGACTGGACTCTGCAGGAGACAAGAAAGAGCAAGGTGGGGGAAAAAACACCAAAAGGTAATTCCTGGTATTTTGAGCGAAAAGCACCAGCGTTGAGTTTCCACATGATTAAAAAAACGTATTTATCTATTGGCAGGACAATAATAAATAAATGTTCCGGTGCGTCCGAAAATAAATTAAGCATAAACTACGCAGCCCTGTTTAAAAGAAAAGCAAAAAAGAAGAACCTGATTTTTTTCTTTTTTTTCTTTTTTTCCTTGTTTTTTTTCTTGGTACGTACCAGTCATTTCTCCAAAGTGTCTGTGTAATGTTGAGATGAATCCAGGATGGAGCAGTAGGCACATGTGCGTCTCCTGTGTTTGCCAGGGAGGGGTGTGCTGCCTTTTCTGGGAAGCTTCTGCCAAACCGGGGTCAACGAGGGAGCAAAAAATAAAACAAGACCCTTTCTTTCGTGCCTTCTCTTTCCCTCTTACCTTTTACAGTCAACACCTTTTTCTTTCTTTCTCTCATCCGGTCCCCTTCTCCCTCTCTCACTCCCAAACGTGACGTAACATCAGCTTTGTTTATTTGCTCCCCTTATTGGAACAGAGAAAAAGAAAATAACTGCTTAATGGCAATTAATGAACTCTTTTAGATACAACACGTGCCAATAAAACTAACCTAACCTGGTCAATTAACAGTATTAGCCTATGACATTAACAACAAAAGTAGTAACTTATTTATACAAAACTCTTCTAAAAGTTTGACCTTACGTTTTACAATCAGTCAACAGAATAAAGTTACACAGGAGGCGAAAGGCGGCTGCATAGCAGGCACGGGCGTCTCTGCTGCTTGACCAACATATTTCCAGTGTTTTAGCATGCAAAATGCTGTTTGTGTTGTCTTGTTTGGAGGTTTAGGCTGTAAGTAAACGGAGAAGACGCTAAATGCTCAATGTGCATTCAGAGCTCTAGTCCCCCGCTGCTAGGAACATTCAGCAAGCTCTCGGATAAACACACAATTACGGCAGGTGAATAAACTTGTTTGGGGGGTGTTAATTACATGCTTAACGTAAACAAAAGCCATGTAAAAGAATGTGAATTACCAGTGGCTTTTCTCCTTCCATCCCCATTCAGGTTTTACATTTCACCTCTAGTCTTTTCTAAGAGTGATTTCCGAATTGCCTGCGAGGGCTTCTCCCAAACAGGGCTCCTCCAAAACATAATGCTGGATAATACCTGCAGCCTTGGCTTGAATGGTGATCACCTAAATTGGTACACCAGGAACTCGGTCAGGTAGGAGGCTTTGCATATTTGGAGAACTGCTGCTAAGCCTGCACTCTCAACTTAATGTTGGGGTCGTGCGTGCATGCATGTGTGTATATGTGTGTGTGTGTGTGGGAGAGAGAAAGAGAGAGAGGAGGGGGTATAGGCTAGGAGGTTAGTTTTAACACCAGCATGAAAATACCAGCCTTTACTTCCAGTCCACAGAGCTTTCCAACGGGACCAATTCAAGTGCCACTTGGAATTAGTCCTCCTGAGGTTCGTATAGCAGCGCAGTGGACAGGTTTGATCCTATACACTACCCTGCCCCCACACACACAAGCACGAGCGCCAGCCCCAGAAGTAACACACAAGCCAAATGCCTGGCCCTGTTGCAAGATCATCACAACCCCTACTCTGCATCACATACACCTACAGACACTCGCACCCTGCGTGTGCACGCACATGCTTGCACGCATTAAAGCACTCCTTTACTTAAAACGCTGATGCGTAATAGTGCGCAAATATTGGCTAATTGCACGCTCTGGCATTCACATTGATAAAGTGCGTCAGGTAAGGTTGATATAAACAGGTAGCACTGACTATACATGCATGTGGAGCTGGTCTACTCACTGTCCCTCCAAGCTTGAAGTCGTTGGTCAGCCAGGAGAATGTGCAACTCGGAGAGAGGAAAGGAAACGTTTTGAATTCCTGAATGATTTTGTAGAAAGGCGGCTTAGGATCATTATGTCAGCTTTATTGAGGGTGGATTAAGCGAAGTCTAGATTCTATGCCTTGTACACGGCTCTTTCACAATGTGAGCACTGTTCGTGTTAGACTGAACTCACACTATTTTAACACCCTATAAGCCCTGTCTAAATATGAAGCCGTTTTAGCCATAAACATGAAAATCACACCGCCGTGGCTACCACTATAAGCCGAATCCTGTGACTGAAAGTGGACACTGATCATGTCCTTACCACTAGATCAAATAAATGAAATAGCTTTTATGTCGCCAAGAAGCTTTCATGTTGTCATTTGATTGTAATTCCAATACTAGCCTAATAGTTTTAATTAGAGGGCCGGACCATAAAAAAAGAAGAAGAAAAAAACGCGATAAACTGTTAAAAGGTTGCCACTGCAAATTAGTTTTCGCACTACAACACCGTGATCTTTGTTCAATCAACACAATGCTGCGCATCGATATTCATTTGTAACAATAAATTCTGTTGGTTGGAGAGAAGGCAACGGGCAGGGGGCCAGGGCTGCACCCAGCGTCCCAGAGGCAGGGCCGGGGACAGCAGGAGGGGGAGCGGCATCACTGCAGTATACCCCCGGACAAGCACCCACCCATCATAAAGTGACTTAGAAAAAGAAAAAAAGAAAATGCAAAGCGATAACATATAGCTATGAAAAGGAAAATGTAGCCTAGAAGACTAACGCTTTCATTTCCGTCGCACGAAAATGAATGGACTGATAAAAAGGATTTTAAAAAGTAGCTACTACAGGAAAAACTATACAAAAACAATGTGCAAATTGACTCGCTTCTATTCAAAACGTGTATTCCCGAGTTGCAGTCATTGGTTGTCCATTTGTCACCCATTTAAAGCTCCCTCTGCCTCCCTCCCTCCCTTCCCGTCTCTGCTAAGCATCTCCAGTCTACATATCTTCTTTAGCTTTAACGAGCCTCGTTAAGATCGCAATAATATTCCACCCTCTAATTGCTCATTCCATTCAGCAGATAGGCGAGCATTGGCTTGTGCCTGATGCGCGCGGTGCGGTGGGAGGGTTGCTGTGGAGATCGGAGACTCTGATAACCCCCCGTGCGTGCTGCACAAGTGGTGAAAGCCTCGCGCTACGTACTGGCTAATGATTGGCACGCTTGACAGTGATTGGCAGGGCTGCCATGACAACGCTACAACGACACCAAGAAGACCAATAGAAAAGGGAAACAAAATGTTTCAATGCTACACTCAACGGTGGATTTAGGGGGGAGATATTATGAGGCTGGTGTCATTAGGCGATAGCCATTGAATCATTCAATCTTTTTTACTTGCCGTATTTTTCGGTTTTTCCTTTTTCTCGATAATTTTCTTTCTCTCTCAGGTCATTTCCATGGTTTTCAGATCCCCTTTAGAGCTTTATCCCTCCCATTTCTTCCTGCCAAACTTCGCTGATCGCCCTCTGCTCCTGGCGAACAGCGCTCCCACCACCAGGTCTCCAGAAGACTTGTCCATGTTTCAGCTACCGACCCTCAACTTTTCCCCGGAGCAGGTGGCAAGCGTCTGTGAGACGCTGGAAGAGACCGGGGACATCGAACGGTTGGGCCGCTTCCTCTGGTCCCTGCCTGTGGCTCCGGGAGCGTGCGAGGCGATCAACAAGCATGAGTCCATCCTGCGCGCCCGGGCCGTGGTGGCGTTCCACACGGGGAATTTCAGAGACCTCTACCACATCCTGGAGAACCACAAGTTCACCAAGGACTCTCATGGCAAACTGCAAGCCATGTGGCTGGAAGCTCACTATCAGGAGGCCGAGAAGCTCCGCGGTCGTCCCCTCGGACCTGTCGATAAGTACCGGGTGCGGAAGAAGTTTCCGCTGCCACGGACCATCTGGGACGGCGAGCAGAAGACGCACTGTTTCAAAGAGCGGACACGGAGCCTGTTGAGGGAGTGGTACCTTCAGGACCCATATCCAAACCCCAGCAAGAAAAGGGAACTGGCTCAAGCCACTGGACTCACTCCTACACAGGTCGGAAACTGGTTTAAAAACCGGAGGCAAAGAGACAGAGCTGCGGCAGCCAAAAACAGGTTGGTGATTTTTCTCTGTACCGTCGAAACATGAGAATGTTCTAAAGTTGGTCTATAATGCACATTTGAAAGAAAAAATAGGGAGGTTTCTTTAGACATAATGGTTACGAATAGAGACTGTGTAGGAAAAAGACAAGTCTGACTGTCAGATGGAGGGAGTAGGTTGCGGCGACATTTTGTTACCAAGTGAAATCCGGAAAAACATCGAAAACACTTCTCTTGTACGTATCCCGAGCTGTCATAAACATATACAAGCTTTATTATTATTATTAAGAAGATCTTATACATTTTTTTTTCAGATTAATAATTTTAAGGTATTTTGAATTGAATGTAGATTTTATGTTATAATGAAAAACACAATTAATCTTAAACCTGAAGTTTGATATTTAAATAACTCTGAATAATAAAATAATAAAAACACAAACTAAATTTGTTGTCAACCCTGAGAAGCGATAATTGGGCCGGGTTCTTTTTGAACAGAAGCGCCTTGTTTATATTTTCCTTAAGAGTGAAAGTATTCTAACAACTTAGACTATTTAATTTGTATATGAAAACATCAGCTACAATACTTCATTTGTTTAATATGTAAAACTATGTCGATTGTAAAATAGTAAACAACCCCAAGAATTATTTTAATCAGCTGGCATAAAAACAGGACTGAGTTTTAACATATTTAGTCTAAAGTTAAATCGTTTTATCTTTGCCTTTGAATACATTTTGAATTGTCGTGGTTAGCAAATAATTTATTTTTTATTTGTTGCCAAAGCTGTGTAATGATTAATGCAAGTTGCACAGCGTTGGTGCATTTCACATGTACTGCAATGCATTAAACGTTTTAACATCAAATGTTACTTAGTATTGTTGAATAGAACGATTATCTCAAAGGATAATAGAGATATTATTGATATTTGAGCATGCGTAGAGAAAAGCATTTGAAGACAGGCTGTATTCATAACATTAAGTGTGGTATCATTCCATTGAAATGCTATAATTGATTAGAAAATACTTTGGAGAGCACTAAGCCATATGAACAGTACTCTAATATTTTTGCTAAATGAATAGATATATTTCCAGGCTGACATTATCCCACCGTGATGGAGTTATTATCATGAGTGGATTGGAGATAAACATTTAGGATGATTGGAGTAACCTGAATCTCGACGTCAGTCATTCATACACTTTTACTTCCATCAGACTAAAATCACATCTGTGCCAAAGGCTCACGACAGTTTGTCATTGTAAGGAGGCCTAGATTTTATTTTAAACGATACAGATAATTCTTATTTGCATCTGGGCGTGCAGAGTCATGGGGCTTGGGATGAATAAAACTGTGCAGGATTAAGAAATAATAATAATAATAATAATAATAAACGCTGAACAAATTCACAACAGTAACTAGAACAAAATAACAACAAAATAGAAATGCAAACACAAAATGTCTTCAAACTGCCAATATCAAAGACACCAAGTTGGGTTTAAAGCTTTCCTGTACTGATAACATAGATAATTTGTATTCCAGAGTGTTGACTTGCAATTTGATCTCTAAGGAAAAAAAAAAAACTAAATAAAAACAACAAAAAAACCCATTACATTTCCCCCAACATTTGGTAGTCTAAATAGTGATGTGTTTTGTCCCTTGAAAGCTGGCTATTTGATAAAAGCACGCATGCATGGCTGGGGCCGGCAGGGGGAAAGAAAGGCGAGTTTGAACCCCTATTTTGCAGGAGGAGGAGGGGAAGGGCGACATTCTCAGGTCTAATTGCCATTTCTCTCTTTTTTTTTCTTTTTTCTCCCCTCCTCGCTTCTTTTCTTCTCCAGGCTCCAGCACCAAGCAATAGGACCGGCCGGTATGAGGTCCCTCTCAGAGGCCGGTCTCACCCCTCACAGCTCGGCAGAGTCGCCTTCAACCGCGGCCAGTCCCACCACCAGCGTTTCCAGTATGACAGAGAGAGTTGATACTGGGACGTCCATCCTGTCCGTCACATCCAGTGACTCGGAGTGCGATGTATGATACGGAGAAAAAAAACAAAACACAAAAACAAACAAAAAGAGAAATATTTACAGGGAAAATGGACCTGAGAGGAAGAAAAAAAGACTATGAAATATTGCGGATGAAAAAAGGACCGATTGATATAAATATTAAAATAAAAAGAGATAAAAGCACGTCG